>JAUZSV010030945.1:0-15457 GCA_034780495.1 Parotocinclus cesarpintoi | reverse complement strand
CTTTCATGGAGTTTTTCCTTGTCACTGTCACCCTAGGCTTGCTTAACTTGGAATTAGCCTTTTAAGACAGTGTAATATTGTAAAGCTGCTTTGAGACAATGCTGCATTGTAAAAAGCGCTATATAAATAAAATTGAATTGAATTGAATTGAATTGAATGAGACATTCTGTGATAAGTTAGAATTCATAAATGGCACCAGGGTTTGCATTTTGAATGCGTTGTTAAGAAAATAACTGACTTGTTGGCTTAAAAACATTATTGAAAACAGGTCAAAGAAGCAAATCACCTCTCTGGATCCTTCACTTTCATTTTGGTGTTGAGAAGCAGAGACATGTCAACGAAGGCGGCCTCATACAGACGGCGCACAAACAGCTGAGATGTCCTTTCAATGCGCGGTACCTTCAAAGTCCAGACATAGTAGGTGCATGTGACAAACCCGAGCCACATGCAGACCCCCTCAAGTGCGAGCATGGAAAAGGGCCAAACGTCATAATGGCTATTCAGTGTTGTTCTGCAGATACTGTTGGAGAGCTCCAGGATGACTACTGGTGTAGTGTTAGTGTCCTTGAGGCTTACAAGTCTGGAGCAAAAATCTAAGAAAGGGTTGTTGATTGGCGTGTAGTTGGCTGGCCACGTAAATGAGGGTTCTGGTGACATATTTAAGCTGTCAGCTTGAGCCAAGAAAATAGATATGCCTACAATCAGAGTGACAGGGCCTGCCACAGAGATGGGCAAAGCAAAGCTCATCCTCACTGCATGGATCTTGCAGGCCACAACCCCAAACCAATGGCAAGCAGCAGAACAGAAAGCTTGCAGGAAAAACATCCCAAGGCCTATTTGTAGGGTATTCTGGCTAATATCTGAAAATGCCCCAAAGTTAATACGGGTCTCAGCCAACAGACCATAATACAGGAAGTACACGGCAATGGTGACAGCAATCCTCATGAGACTGGTAAACATAAAAACAAAGTCTCTGAAGCCATCCAATTCATTCAGCATATCAAAACATCCACCACTGGCCTGCACAGGGTTTTCCCACCAATTAAGGGACACAAGCAGTGAGGCAAATATAGCAAGGGCAACATATATGTAGCAATCCTGCCCTTGGTTCGAGACAAAAGAAGAAATTCGCACATAGTAGTCGGTAGCCAGCAGAGCATAACCAGTGAACACTAGAATCAGAGAGCAGATAGGAAAGATGACCATCCAGCGCTGGTGCTGAAGACGGAATATAATATGAAGGAGGGCGGTCAGAAAGCAAACTCCTCCTGTTATGAAGAGGTTGGTGAGCACATCAAACTGAGGCATCACAATCAGGACCAGGATGGAGGTCCCCAATGCCACCAGAATCTCAACTGCTGAAATCTTTAAGAAGAAACACAAATTAACCAGGGCAAAATCACAAGCTGTACTTGTTCTTTACTTTAAACTAATGACCTAGTGTATAGAAACTGGTGAAATACATCACTTGTATTTATTGCTTGTATTGTTTACTTGTACTCAATTATGAGTAATTATGCTGCTAATTCTCAAACTTTTGCAAAAACGGACATATTACAGATGTGTTCTATAGTGAATTTGGTCAAATCGATTAAATTCTAACTATAAAAATGCTGTGATGAGATTAATTGCATTACTTTCCAACCAACTATTAATTCATTTGGGAAATTGGATGTGATAGATTAAGAGACACTGGAATACAAGCAAATCTATCTGCTGTCCTGTCTGAACCTTTTTTTTTTTTTTTTTTACTTAAGCATAGCTGGAATGTTTGCAGATCAACTTACAATCCCAAATGTTTTCATGTTTGGTGCAACAAAACTTTTAAAGGCGCATTTCCACAGACACTTGAGGAAAACCATCAGGTTGGGCATAACAAGGGCACACATTAGCAGAAGCATGTAGAACTGCTTATCTTCTCTGGTCCTCAGGGATTTGTTACTGGCAAGCGTGGCCAGTGTTACCAGGGAACCCTGCGTGAAACACAATGCAGTAAAAATTGGATTGACATGTGGTTCTACAACAGTAAATCGATGAATTGGGGCAATGAAATCTGATATCTGTATCTCTTACACACTACCACGGATTCATTACATGACAGGCTGATATAGGTGTTCTTGTTGCTTTCCTGATATCAACTTCCTTTTTACATTTCATTCCTTCTTTCAAAATTTTACCAGAGGATGAGAGCTGAACTAAACATTGCTTGGGTAGGACATACTGTGTTACGACTTGCTTCCCTTCTAAGCTATCATTTCTCATAATTCCCATCATGTACAGACACACAGTATGACTAGATAAACAGAGTACAAAGTATCAACAGTTTTGTCACATCATAAAATGTCTTAGAGACAGTAATGTCCATATCAAGCTGTTGTTTTAATAACAGAAGGGTGTGGTTGTTGTTAGGATAGATTAATGATATGTAGTGTACACGTTAAAGAAATTATTAAACAAGAATTTGTGATAATGTACAATATATATGATAACAAATGGTCCTGATATAAGTTGGTAATCATTTAGATCATGAAAAACTAATGAACATTATTTATACAGTACCGGCTTGCCAGCATTACATAATGTGTGTTTAGTGGAATCTCAACTAACTTTCAAACTTGTAACTTGCCCAGAGCTACAGAATATCATTGTTTTACTATTGATGCTCTGGTATCCAGGGTTATTTTGAGATGCATGTTCAATATCTTAAGACCTGAATTTCTTTTTTCTGTTCAGTTTTTGGCCTCATTTGGCTAAAGGTATAAATGTGTATCGTGTTTGGACAAATGTTATTCAACCCTAAAATTATAGATTTGATTTTATTATTGGCATCTTGTAGTCATCTAATAAAATATCATTTTCAGTTTTAATGACAAACAATGAAGAAAGGCAGCGGTATGTAAACAATGAAACATATATTGTTTATCCAGTTATTGTAACTAAATAATGAAATACAAATTATACATAGTTCATGAATATTAAAGTATAGTTATACACTGATACAGATATAGATCAATACATAAATCGAATATAGATCGAATATTAAGTAAGTACATTAAGTATTCATTGATAAATGGTTATTAAAAATGCAAAACATTCATTTTCATTGTATTGAAAAATTTTAATTTCTCAATTCATTAGAAAGAAGCAACTACTTGAAGACCAAAGAAGATCAACTAATACTAACTGTCATGAACTTTAGTCCACAGTCACCAGACCTAAATTCCATTAAGAAGTTATGGTGCACTTGAAGAAAGAGAAAGCCAGGCATTTAGTAACATCACAATATGCTCTTTGGAATATTGTGAAATCATGCTTTGATAACGTGGATCATCAGATTCACATCACACTGTCATTCCAGCAAAAGGAACCATACAAGATGCTATTGAATTATAGTAATGCGATAATATTCATTATGAATTGTTTTGTATATATTAATAATACATACAATTATGTTATTGGACTGTTGTTATGAATATAAGCATATTTACCTGTACACGAAAAAGAACCAACCACTCACCTTGCTGATGACAGCACTGGTCAAGACCAGCAGGCCTACAATCACTGCCATGAACCGTTGCATGAACAGTAAAATGCTTCTTTTCTTCTCCTTCTCGGCCCCAACGGGGTTGAGCTGGAAGGGATCCCATGTGTCCCTGTAATAGCATTAGCACATCATCCAGCTTCAGAAATGTGTCTATCATAAAACTGTATTTCATAAAATGTTACTTAAGAGCTTTGTGCAGAAAAAGCTTCTAAATGACAGATTTCTGAAGACTTGATTTAATTGCCACATAGTTTAGTCTCATTTAGGGTTATTTAATGTAAAATAAATTGCTACTGTATACTGTATATAACTCATGGTGTCATTTCTAAAAGATCTTTTTAATGTCTTTTACATCGTACTTCACCGATACTTGAGTTAAGGGGAGAGAGAAAATACATTATACATAGTACGCTCACTCCAGTACCATAGTCTTTCCATGAGCTTTACTTTAGAGCTGGAAAGTCAATAATGTTCCAATGCACACATACACGAACAATATGTGAGCTCTTGAGTTCTTCTAGGCTTAAGCCTAAGCTCTTGAACAAGGCCATTTACCTTGCAGCTTTTTGTAACTCACTTTGTATAAGGTCATCTTATAACAGTTCAAAATTTAGTGAGAAATATAAGAAATAGTATAATATTATAGTATAATATAATATTATGAACAGATTGTGATATTTATATTTTAGTGCTTGCTATGTTTTAATTCAGATTGGGATTGTGGTAGCCTAGCGGTTAAGGCACTTGACGCTGGGTCTGAAGGTCCTGGGTTCAAATGCCAAGCTGCCACAGTTTACTCACCATTGCTTATATTGTAAGAACATTTTGGTTGTAAGCTGCTCTTTCATTATTTAATATCAACAATCCATTCAAACAGAGTAAAAAAATCACTATCAAAGTAAAAACAGAGAAAAACTAGTTATTGCTGCTTATTTAGTTTTTAATCAATGAACACAATTTGAAAATTAAATTACACTGAAATGTTATTATTTTGTTTTCATATTGAATAATCTAATTGAACAGAATGGATGGACTGCCATATTGTGGACTTTATGTGGTGACTTAAAGTTTGATAGAAAAAGGGAAACAGAATCATCACTTGCTCCAATAGTTACATTCTCTTAGTTTGGGTAAAACTATAATATAATAATAATTGGAAATAATTTTACACAATACTGTTTAAATCTATTGCAATATAACATTATTTATTAACATATTATGTATGATGAATGATAATGAATGTGAAATGGAGTACAGTTTGTTTTTATTTTCCTTTTTTTGTTTTTTCTTGACAAAAATCATCATCTGGTCTTAGTTACCATATGAATCTGCTCTCTTGATCTACAGATTTCAGATAGTTAAAATTACATTATATAGTCTACACTTATATAACCACAGTATGGAATATGGGCTTTTAATTTAAAGTAATTTCTGATCTGGACTAGATGGATCGCATATAGATATGGAAAATTTATAGATGCCTAATCCAAACCAATTTCCACTTAAGCTTAGCAGGTGAGGATGAATTGCTTTGCTCAATGGCCCAGCAGTGGTGGCTTGATTGATTCTTTAAAAGCCTCCCTTTTTAGAAGGTCTTTAAAAGAGACCTTGATGACTTTTACACAATCAAAAGGAACAATTTCCTAATTTATTTGGCAGATAAGAATAAAAAGTCTAGCACTTTCGTCTTAGGATGACTACATGATTTGTGATACGGCTGAATAAATGTAGCTAAACTAATGAACTATTTAAATTTGATTGAAATCTTCTTTCTAGTTGTGACAGTGTATTTAAAAAATCAAGCTATATTATAGATTATTCAGTTTAGTAGACATTTAATGTTGCTAACATTTCACTTTTAACATTGAACACGTTTATTCGTTAATAGCTTACAGTTCTTCAGCTTACAATCCAACAGTTATTTTAACAAGAAAGAAAAATTAGCTCGCACGAAAACAATATGCGTAACCTTCGCTTACATATGTGTTAAATATAAATATCAAAGACGTGCTGCTTTGATGACGGTGATAGAACATGTACATAATGTCGCCTTCATCTTCATTTAAATAACACTACTGAATAATTTTCCACAGTAAATGCTAAATAATGTAAATATCTACACGTCCACAGTACAACCCTGAGGCAAGGTTGGATTTGTTTAACATAGATTTGTTACAAATACCGTATCCATTAATTAGTCAAATTGTGAGCTAAATACAGTACAGCATTACACATACCCAATATTTGGAAAAGTATTTATTTGAATATTATATAGAGTGAAAATATCTGAAAATAGTTATTTTAAAGGTACCTGTGCCTCCCCTCTCTCTTATGCCCCCTGTTCTTTAGCTCCTCCATGTTGTGCTGTTATCCCATGAACACGATATGCTGTCAAATCTGGAAGAGAGTTTATTTAATCATGTTGTATCTCTGAAACCTTAACCCTGCCACATTTACAGCATTGTAAAGGCAATAAACAGGTACAAGGATCACCCGGGTGAATCCCACTGTGGCTCGAACAGGAAGGTGTGAGTTTACACACAGGGCAAATACCAATAAAGTCGGTTACATTATGAACTTTATAATATAATCAACATATTTCAGGGATGTAGGAAAAGTTATTTGCACGGCAATAAGAAAATGGACTTGTACAAATGAACTTAAAAATCAGTTTAACTAGATCTTCAATACGCCAAATTAAATCAGAAAACATTTGGACAGTATGGAAAATGCAAATAAGAAAAATGCAGTATGTCTTACATTAACAAACTGTATTAATTAAAGCTATTTCATGTTTTTTTCCCCATTATCTTTATTTTATTAGTTAAGAAACATCTTGTCTTGCATTCAGGCCTGCAGCACATTCAAAAGGTAGGTGGGACAGGGGCAATTTAGAGCAACTGATGAGGTTAAGAAAGACATTTGTGATGCAGTTTCAAACAGTGTGTCAACAAGTGATTACAAAAGTAGTATCCACAAAAGGCTGAGGGCCATGTTTTAGCGTTCTATTAGGGGAGCCGTCAAAAGGTGTGTACTAATTCTCTTAATTAAACATGGGCGTGTTTTGGGCGTAATGTACAATAAACCAAGCTTTTCACTTGCAATTCCCTTTAATAGTCAGGTGCGGTCTGACACTGGCAGATTCCTATTTCAATGGTGCAGTTAGCAAATATAATTAATGAATTTCACTCATGAATCAGCAAACACTAACATAAGTAATATGACAATGATTTTTATTTTGTGTTCATGTAGAATAATGTTATATTATTTTATTTGGTATTCTGTTTATTAGTTTTGCAGAGCTGCCAACTTGCCTTGACTATTCTTTGCCAAAATAGCTTTTATACAAAATAACTTTTGTCTAGGTTTTTTTTTAAGTCTGTGGCACAGCAATATTTTGTGTTAACCAAAAAAGAAGTGTGCCAGAAATTTCGAGACCACCACACCCATAGACATTCAGATATTCTCAAGCTCTGTTGCTATCTAAGCGCCCCAGGCGAGAGGCAATAGCAAAGAACATCACAAAGCGTCTTAAGCAGGGTGTAACGCAACGCCCTGAGTCTTTGTTGAGAAAATGTATTCAGTGGATCTCCAGTGATCAACAAATGTATGAGAAAATTATTGAAATGCTTAAAAACAATATTCCTCAAAGAAACACTGGAATTTGCATATTTCAGGGCAGCTTGAAGTCTTAAAGGAATGAGTTGATCTCTAAAATCTCAGTTTATTTTTCTACTTTAATGATCTTTCCAAAGGCGCAGGCACAACCCGCTATCATGACAGACCATGGCTTCTGTACCTGTACTTGTTGCTAATACCACACACAACCTGCACTTTCGCATAAGGACGTCCACATGAATTTTGATACAGGTGAATAAATGTAGCTAAACCAATGAGCTATTTAAATTTGATTGAAATCAAAGTTCTAGTTGTGACAATTTATTCAAAAAATCAATTTATGTTATAGATTATTCATCAGTAGACATTTAATATTGCTAGCATTTCACTTTAAACATTGAACTTGTTTCCATGCTTACAATCCAACAGTTATTTCAACAAAAAATACAACCACGGCTGCCCAAACCAGAACTGTCCGTCGGGATCCACAGGGTCAATATACACGCCCGGGTTTCTATAGTCAAACCTTTGTCTAAAACCAGGTGTTTTAGTTTCATTGTCTAACCCCTATATGTGTTAGATAGAAAAATCAACAATGTGTTGCTTTGATGCCAGTGATAGGAATGTCCGTTCCTCAAAGAAATTCCTTTTTGTCTTTGGTCCCGAGCAGACATCTGCATTTCTTCCCAAAAAGACCTGGAATATTAATTCATCTGACCACAATAAATTTCCACTGTGATGATCCATTCTAGATGCCTCTGACCCCAGAGAAGTTAACACCACTTCTGGATGATTAACATAATATTTCTTAAAGTTTTAAGTTGAATTTGTGAAAGCTATGTTATATTGTAGTGCTTGACAAAGGTTTTCTCCAAGTAATCCCCTCCCCACGTGGTTATATCATCCCAAAGATTCCTTGAATAATTTTTTTATATTATCCACTGCAGAGTAAGAAATATGCAAATCCCTTTCAATCTTTCTTTAATGAACATTGTTTATAAACCTTTCAGTAATTTTCTTATGTTTGGCCTTTTATGGAGATCCTCTGCACGTCTCTTTTTGCTCCTCAAAAACACCTGAAATTGCTTACCCTCTCATGTTGTGGCTCTATTTTAACTATAAAGGAGAGTTGTTTTACATTTTAAGCTTTTGTGATGGTTAACTGTGACAGCAAGAAACAATTTACTGCTTAATTTGGTCAATTACATTACTGCTCATCATAGACACTATTTTGGATGAACTTTATTCCAGCTATGTGGAAAAGAGTCATCAGGTTCCTGTTTCTATGGTCAGTAAAAGAGATAAGGAGGCACAGTTTGCAAAGGTATGTAATAAATATAGAATTCACTGATAAAACTGATGCCCTGGACATTGTCCTAATGAGTGTCTGCTTATGACATGCTGAGAAATACTCTGCTCACAAAAATTATCCCTTAATTCAGTGTTTTAGGCAGCAAAATGATTCTTTATTGCCAGTTGGCTAATGTTATGATGTTGCTTTAACTAGATAATGCTTCCTGGTCCTGGCTCGTCAGCTAATAGCATGTATTTTTTCTGTAATTCGGTTATTGATTATATTTCAAATGTGATTTGACTGTAACCTTGCCCAATTTTAATGTGCTCAATTTTGCTTTCATTGTTGTTTGGATTCCTTCATTCAGTCCATTTAATGTGTTTTTCTATGTATAAAGTATGCACCCTTCATATTGTTCTCATTATTTTATTATATTTTTTTATGGGACAACACTGAAAATATGACAATTTGGACAACATAAATTAAAATTTGCTGTGCTCTCAAAATATCTCAACACACAGCTCAATGTAGCTCCCCACAGCCGGCAGCACTAATGCAAGTAAATTGCATTACTTACTTAATTTTACTATTACTTTAATAATACTTAAAGTATTTACCTAATTACATCTAGGACACCCATGGAGGATGAGTCCCTTTTTGAGTCTTGGTCCTCCCAAGGTTTCTTCCTTTTACTTTCAGGAAGTTTTTCCTTTCCACTGTCGCCCTAGGCTTGCTCAATTGGCCTTCAACATTTTGTGAAGCTGCTTTGAGACAATACACCATTGTTAAAAGTGCCGTATAAATAAATTTGACTTTGATTAATCTGTGTTTTTTTTGGGAAGGGGGGACTTTGTGGGAGAACACTGGTCCCAGGCGTGCCGTTCCATTATGTGATGAGCAGCGATCACTGTTGTAGGTCTGGATCTTTCCCGCACAGCCTTGTGAAATTGTGATGGCATGTAATGTTTGATCTGGATGGGCATCTAATCCCAGGTAGCTGCAGTGGTGGGATAGCTTCTTATACTATTGTACTCTATACCCTATACATAATACAGTGATTCCGGTTAATGGGACCAGCCGCTTATTACCAAAATCCTAAAGTACCGAAACAAATCCTATTTATATACGTGTAATGTTAGTCGCTTATTTGGACCAAAATTCTGCTTAAGAACGTGTACAGTATGTAATATTCTCTCTTCGTCACTGGCATCATTACTGGAAAACTCCTGAGTTTCTCCCCAGCCCTCTACTGCCACCTACAGGTCTTTGCCTAACAATTCCATTTACTACAAAAAAAGAAGCCACAAGTCGCCACTTAGCCACTGCAAAAACAGATCAGTGATTTATGGGAGGATTTTTGGGATCCCCGGGAGAATGTATTCTTTTATCAAAGGTCAGGAAATCCGAAAAGTTGTGTTGACAAGAACAAATCCAGCGGGAGGTGAACACGCCCACCACTTTCTTGATTTTGTTCAAGTGCAGTCCATCAAGAGAATGCGTCAGATCACACTGGATAAGTTCTTCAAACATTGACTGAAATTTAGTAAGAACTTGTTTTTACAGTATTATGCTTCAATTCAATTTTATTTATATAGAGCTTTTTACAATGGTGCATTGTCTCAATGCAGCTTTACAATATTACATTATCTAAAAAAGGCCAAAAAAGGCCAAAAAAGGCTTTGCATACTGAGTACCTATACATTGTGTTGTAGATCGTTTTTGAAAAACTTGGTTACAAATGTATTTTTCATTGAACAAAGTTCGTAAGTAACAGTAGTTCTTGTTTGTACGTTCGCTATACGTGTATGTCACACAATAACGGTTTAATAAACATTTAATATGTTACATAGCACGTCCCGTCTTGTACAACATAGGGCATGTTTGTTTAATAGGACCAGTTGGTTATTAGGCCCAAAACGATGCGTACGGATGTGGTCTGATTAACCAGAATCGACTGTAATTTGATCAGTAATGGGTTGTTGTCATGGAGTTTGTTTCTCTTTTGCTGCTACAGACTTCACTCCACTAAAAATGATTTTCAGTAGAATATGATTAATATATATTGAGATCAGGCACTTGTGTTGGACAATAAGCCCTGACTCACAGTTGGAGTTCCAGTTTATCTCAATGGTGTCTGATGGGGTTAAACTAAAGGCTCAGTCCAAGTCTGCCAAGTTATCTATCAAAGGTGTCAAACCATACCTTTGTGAAGATTTAGGAGTGCATGGTCTAAAGTCATTGAACTGACTTGTTAAGTGGAAACCTATTAAAAACCCATAAAAACTAGTTACATAAGCACACTCAGGGTCCCACAGGGCAGACTCTACACAGAAAGGACCCACTCCACCTGGGATCGAATGCAGGATCTTCTTGCTGTGAGGTACTGGTGCTACCCACTGAGGACACTGTTTTTTGGGAGAAACATTTCATCCCTCATTTAAGTGACTTCTTCAGTCTGAGCTAGTTGGAAAACTTCTCCAAACTTCTTCAAGCTTATACATCACATTTGTATTACGATCAACTGTTATTATAACAATGAGACCGATGAGGAGTTTAGTATTCAGATTGATTCATGTTTCTATGGCACTTTTTAGAATACACTTCCATAACATTTCAACTTAAATATTAACCATCTCCATATTTCACTATTTCGGGTTTCTGTAGTTCAAATAAGGTGGGTCCTCATCGTTGCACAGATCCTAAGCTCCTTGGTTCGATCCCAACATTGGACTCCATCTGTGTGGAGTTTGTACACCCTCCCTGAGTCTGTATGGGTTTACCCTGGTTGCTCCAGTTTCCTCACACAATAAAAATACATATGTTATCAACTCTAGTCACTCTAAATTGCCCCCAGTATCAATATAACCATGTTACCAATATAACCATGCTACCATTGTACCATAAAACCACTGTACGTAACAGTCATTGATACTGATATGATGTTAAATAAACTATTAAAAATAGATAAATACAGTAATGTGCTTGATGCAGTTTGGTAGCTATAAGTTGCTTGGTATTTTAGCCTCAATCAACTATTATCATTTTACTGGAAATATAAAACATATGAATGGTTAAACTATACCACTAATTTCACACAAACATACTAAAGCAAGAAAATTTTACATTAATGATCAATTTCTAAAGGAACCTATGCCATTATAGACCAGAACAACATACAGATATTTCCCTTTAAATATTATACTATTTTTTAATTACTATTAAATGTATAACATAACTGGCTGTACTAGTCTATAGGATACTACTGTTAGGTTTAGGTCCACAACTGTACTAGATTCTATAGAATCCTATAGTATTTTATATTTGTTGATGTATCTGACCAGGAAAATTAATCAAACTCATTTTTTTAAACTCATTTTTCCAGAACAAGTAAGTAACTGGTTATATATTTCGAAAAACCTTTGTTTTTTTAACTATACTGTTACTGTTTTATCATGCTATCGAAAGAATAACAAAAGTACCACCAATGACACGAATCTGTAACAAATGTTTTCTCTTTTCTTATGAAATATAAAAACCCGAACAAAGGCTTCGATACTGATATCGGTGGTAAACAGAAACTTTAAGCAGAAAAATCTCGCGTTTAACATTTACACATTTTGTGCAGTAGTATTAAAGGTAAGACGTTTTTTTTCGCTTGTGCTAGCGTAATAAAATGTGAAGCTACTCTATAAACAATACCCCAAAAAGTGAACAAACAAAGCATATCGGTAAAACACAACAAGCAACAGTAAAAAGTATTTTTAATAAGTTACACTAATGGTTATAGACTATTGTAAATCGGAATCATTGACAAAAAAGGATCATAAAACAAAAAAGATTGTAAACTCACCTCGGCATGACAAACCGCCAGAGCGAACAAAACCAACAGCGATGCGCTTCGCAACATCTGAAAACCCCCCAGAAAAAACAATAATTTTAGAGTCACGTTTATACTACAAATTCATCCATAACGTTTAGTTTCAAAACATGAAGTACTTTAGGTAGATATAATCGGTCCTAGCTGCAGTACACCCTGGATGAACTAACTAAAGAGTGTGCAGGGAGGCTTTTTGTAGCTCTGACCCTCAGCTGTGCTGTGACGCCAAACGGAGCTAAACATCTCGGCTGTGTCCCAAACCGCATAGTCATACTACAATACTATACTATACTGCTCACAAACAAATTAGGGGATACTCCAAAAGGAACATTTGTGAGCAGTGTAGGTTCTAAAATACTGTTACTTTGTTACTGATACGTTGTCCGCGTACTGGTACTAAAAGACTAAAGAGTATAAATAACTCAAAATCAAGGACAAAATGGGGACATACTACATGAAAAATGCAAATAAAAACACAGCGGTCGTGAATTAAACTGTTTCATGTTTTTTTCTTGGCATCTTAATAACATTGTTAATAAACATCAAACATCACAGCCAACATATTCCAAAAAGTTGGGGCAATTTAGGACTAGTGATGAGGTAAAATAAAAAATAAAATAAAGTAACACACAGTGGTCCATGTTTGGAAAAAAAAAGTTTTCTGCAGACCTCATTCTTTTTGCTGATTTTACCCAAATGAAAGGTAATATGCAATGTGCTGTTTTTTTAAAATAGGAAATGTCTGATTACCTATATAAAGTCAAATATCAAGGGTATTATGAAATTCTTAAGTAGTTATAGTACATATATTTATTTAATGAAAAAAAATCTAACCAAGAGAACAATAGTTGTGTAAAGTGTTAAATGCATAAAGTGGCCTGCTATTGGCAGCCATCAGCAACATTGCCCTTGTTTGCAGTGATGTGTCATGAATAATAAACCTGGACTTCTATTGACTGGAACCGTATTGTTTTTTAGCAACAAATCCAGGTTCTGTTTGGGATCCAACGACAGTCGGCTTTGAGTATGCAGGTCGTGTGGTGAGTGCTTTAACCCTGCATTTGCTGTGGATGCTGGCATGATGATCTGGGGAGCCATTGCTTATGACAGTAGGTCACCCCTTGTACTGATATGAGGGACATTAACAGATGAGTAGTATGTGCAGGACATCCTGAAGCCACATTTATTGTCTCTCATGGCAGGGCTTCCAGCTGGTATTTTTCAGAATGATAATGCCTGCCCAGTCACCAGATTTGTCACCAATTAAGCATTTGTTACCACATAACATATGGAATCTGTATGCATCTATGTCCAACCATATCTCATCTTGTATCCAAGCTCATCGTATCCTTTCACTTGAATACAGTAATCACTTACGTACAGTATATCATCTTTACAGTCACACATTTTTTGTGTGTGTCAGTGAGTGTATGTGAGAAAATTATTGAATTGTTTAAAACCAGTATTCAACTCTTAAAGCACAGTTACTTTGCAGGGTATTAGGGTACTCTTTTATTGTACTCCTTAATTGGTCACCAACTTTAGAGGGTCGGTCTTGTGTAAGCATAGTCACATTTGTGATGAATTCTTTTAAACATAAATAGACTGAGTGGTAAGACCTCATCATCATCATCTCCATGCTAATAAGGAGTTCAGGAACAGCCATCATTCAGTCTGATCATGCTGATCCTGCATGTGTTTAATAAACATTTCTGCAAAAGAGGCTTGTTACAATAGCTAATGTATCTGCCAAGTTAATATATGGGTTAACTATGTCAATAACCTCAATAATGTGGATAATACCCCTATAGGACAGCAATTTGGCATTGATTGAATGAACATTATCCAAGTCCCAGTCAAACACTCCATTTTGGCAAACCATTTTTATTGAGCTTGTGTAATGAGGATCAGGCAGACAATTTGTGAATGTGAAATGTTGGTATGTTATGACAGGGATAGGTGGATTCAAGTGCTGTGCGTCAGCCCAAATGTGAAGGGCTGGCGCAAACAGTGGTGTTGTAAATGGTACTGGCAGGCTGTGGTTGTGTAACTGAATGAACTGAGATGGAAGTGAGAGCTCCCTTATTGTTAATATAATGTTTGCTGCCCTACAAAACAAGGAAACTTGGCCGGAATTCAAGTGGCCAACAACAAGCTCTCTCCCTCAAATAGCAACAAGATCTTGCTTCAAAATAAGCTGGAGATCCAAGACCTTAGTTTATAGCAATGAACAATAACTAGCAAGCTTAGTTAGGAAATAAGACCAAAGTTTTACAGTGATAGCTCAAAGTGTTGAAAAGATGTAAACAAACAAACAAAAACAAACCAACCAACCAACCAACAAAAACAGTAAAAACAACCTGTTTATTGTACAATAGATTTATTAATTTGATGATTTGTATAAAGACATTTTTAACATAAACCATTTAATATAATTAACCTGCCATTCAAATGATAGCTTGAACAAAAGTTATTAACTTAATAATAATAATAATAATAATAATATCATCATAATTACTGCAGCCACAGAAGTTAAGTATTATCTTTTTTAATAAGATGTCTGGCTTTTGAATCTTCTTACAATTTAACTCCCCACTTACAATCTCATGTCCATTTAATAATTTTGCAGATGCTAATTTTTAATACACACGGGCAATTCAGAATACTTTACAAGAATGTAAAAAAACAAATAGTTTATAGACATACAATGATCAGAAGGAGAAGATTCTAAAAAGAAAATAAATACATCTATAAATCAATGTCAGTGACCAGAAAACACATCAACCTAGTAAACCTCAGAAAACACTGATTTATTATTATTTTTAACAGATAAAACGTTGTAAAAAAAAAGTAATCTTGTGAGATAAAATCCTCTTAAAATTGAAAGTCATTACAAGTATTATTACAAGTTACAATTTGCACCTATGAGATGCATTTCTAGTGAAGTAACAAAATATTGCTTTAAATTTGTTTAGTTAAATGTTTCCAGAAAAACAAAAAACATTGAGAGAGATATAAAATGTAGTTTGATATCGAAACCACACGCCCTATGTTATAATAACAAAAAAACTTACAATGAAACTTAGAGGGAAAATGAAATGGCTATGTGCAAACCAAAAGGTAA
>JAUZSV010030944.1:0-23410 GCA_034780495.1 Parotocinclus cesarpintoi | reverse complement strand
CATCAGGTTTATCAACCTGGTTCATACACAAACCAGCAGGAAAATCCAGAAGGACGTTGATACGTTACCTCATTGCTGTTACTCGCAATTATCCCAAGCTGTTGCTGGAAAACCTGGAAAAGACAAAAGTCTCAATTACTATATCAATCGTCAAGAAAATTTGAGAGAACACGTGTCGACAACGATGGTTTACGCACTTATGGCGTACTTACAGGAGCAGAGGTGCAGGAGCTGAGAGCAGCGGCCAAGAGGATGAATGTCTGAAGGTTCATCGTGGAAAATCTCTGCAACGTTAAGAGATTTCTGCTGAGTTGAACTCCTAAAACTCTACACAGCTAGGCACCCGAATGCTATGATAATTCACAAGTGCCGGAGGTGTGCAAGTACCTTCGCCTTGGCTGTACAACGGAGATCCCAGCTGTGAGCACCCTGACTGGCCATGCCTTTTTAAACCATAGCTGTGCGTCTCATCCGACAACCTGAGACTGTGTGCGGTCATGATGTAACACAAACGCAGATGACTTCATCCGACCAAAGTCCTTGCCATCACCTCTTCCACAAGATGTTATGGTCATAGGGTTACATCAAAACCCCATTGTGCAAAAGGACTCCAAACTATACTTACTAACACTTCCACTGAATCACAAATACCGTGTAGTTTTCAGTCACATGATTTGAAACCGACAGTAGAGTCATGCGCTGCTTTTAACCAAAACTAGGTCTAACCCGTCAGTCCCGTCAGCGATTTGGTACGAGGCTCTGGTTAAGCCTAGCTTGAGAGTAATTGGCAGGTTGGGTAAAGAGAGATCAGCATTCTGCTTAATGTGCACCTGAAGGTGACGTGGGAACGCTTTGATTATCAGCTCGTCTGACTGGGCAATAAGAATGAAACAAAGACAAGTGCTAATGTTAGAGCTTTAGCTCATTCACCGTTTAAGCCTTAGGATAACTGTGTGGTTATGTGTCTCTTTTTTTGTATGACTGTTTCCGAGCTTGCCAGACCCAAATGCTGCATTTGATATGAACAGTCTGGAGATGCAGTTACAACAGACTCATGTTCAGAGCCTTTCTGGGAACGTGTGCACGCAGAAACAAGAACAGGGTCTTTATTTAATCTTTATTTATCTTAAGCACTTATGCTATTCAACGCGTTTCAGGATCCACTTGGGCTGTGGGTTTTGACATGTGACACAGACCGAGAGTGTCTCTGTCACAGACTTTTGGGAGAGGGCGTCCCTTTAAATTTTGGAACATGACTGCTGGGATTCACTTAACAGCATAAGCTCAGACTTTCCAGTTTATTCCACTGGTCTTTAAAGAGATGTTTAGACATTTATTTCTAAATGGAGCATTGGCTTTACAATTTTCTAATATCCAAACCCAAGTCCTGACCAGACAAGCTTAGGGTGACAGTGGCAAGGAAAAAGTCCTTAAGCGTAATACGCAAGAAACCTTGCAAGGACCAAGACTCAAAACGAGACCCGACCTGTCGGTTGTTATAAATAACAACTAAACTAATTATTAATTAAGATACCAAATTAATAAGTCTAACCGAAGCGAAATCAATATTGATAGAGAAAATCTACTAAAAAGTTAAAACTAAAAGTTATAATAAAATAAAAATATATATATTTAAATCAATCTAATTTAACTAAAATCATACAGACGTTATAAAAATTACAATAAAAAATAATTAGTGGCTATTTTATTAGAGGAAATCTAAATCTAAATTTCACTGTTTTGACTTTGTTTATAACGTTGTTTTCTTAGCGACAATAAAATATAATCTAATCTAATCTAATTCTAAGAGTATATTAATAACTAGAGGATTTAAAACTATAACATATAAGACAGTATAAATGAATGCAACAATATTGAACACTTTGGTGTAGATCAAAGCTTTATGAACTCGATTCAAAGCATCACGCACAAATCTTTTCTTTTTTTTCATGCATAAACATTTATTAGTAAATCTTAGAATGAGTTTCTAGCAATTTTAATGTACACATATTTATCGATGTACTACTG
This sequence comes from Parotocinclus cesarpintoi, assembly GCA_034780495.1. Lineage (NCBI taxonomy): Eukaryota > Metazoa > Chordata > Actinopteri > Siluriformes > Loricariidae > Parotocinclus > Parotocinclus cesarpintoi. The sequence goes on along the minus strand of JAUZSV010030944.1, from coordinate 21,382 downwards.
ATTCCAAATATCAACTACAGTACAATGAAAAAAGAGAAGGTTCCTCCAGATATGCCTGTCAGTGAGAAACAAGATAATGAACATCAGATTAGTATTATTTTTATTTCCTAGTCATTGTAAGTTCAATGTTCCATGACCTCACCTATAAAAATGAGTGCTGTTTTATCACTTAGGAGTCTGAATTCAGTAAATTGTCCAGTTGGAGAGCCCGCTGAAAAAAACAAACCGTAATAATTAAAATTTCAGGATGTAATAAGAGGCAAAGGTTTCATGTCTATGAGCACAAACAGCAAAAGGATATGGTCGTTTTAAATATACAGCAGACACAAAAGTGAAGGAAATTACCCTTAATCTGTTCACTGGGCTGGCTGGCATGTCTCCCTGCGGCTGCTGCCCATTTCCCAAAAACAAAAGCATGAGTCATTAGCGACAACATGTCTAGCATGTGTTTTTATTTTAGACAGACACACTAGATGCAGGCGATTATCATGTAAGCGGTTGCGTAAAATAAGTCAGGGGCTACTTTACCGCAGTCTGCTGTTGAGGAGTGAACAACTGACGATTCACGGGCGCCACCTGAAGAACAGAAAACATAGTAGATGTAAAAACTGTTTATATATATAGGTGTTCTTACTTAAATCGAGGTCCAAGGGTCTGAGTCTACAACCGAAAACTAGGCCGACTTCTAAAACATTGTCAGGCATTCCAGCTCGCCAGAGTACTAGCAGCTGTAGCAAGTTTTCTGCTCATAAAGAAGCAGCATTAAAGACGGCTTCACTGATCTTTCTTTGTATGACTGGTGAGCATGGAATGAATCTTCCATTCATTGCTGTTTAGTGGCATTATGCGATGTGTGTTCATTTTAAGCTTTTTTACCACTTTGTTTCCGCTTTCCCTCTGATTCATGCTATTTTTTCTCAATAGACAAATAACATCTGATACTGGCTTAGTTAATCATTTATTCTGCACTGCTTTCACAAAAGTGAAATAAATCACATAAATGATTGAACACTTAATACCATGAAGCAGAAGAATAAAACCTGTTTATGATATTAGACCCATAGAGCATATTACATGTTTTACATACAAATGTTTTTTAACATGAGATTCATATAGATGGTAGAAAAAATACCCCATTAGCCTGCAGCGGGTTCTGTGGAGGCAGCTGAGGAGGAACATTGGGGAATCCGACTGGAGCTACAGGAGGCTGCAGCATGTACGGGTTGATTGCGGGATACATCTGAAATCCACAAAGAAACATTTCCTATCAATTCTAGGCAAACCTTATTGCTAGAATAGACAATTATGATTTATTCAGTACTTGAATCTAAATATTGAAATCAGCTTCTGACAGCTGAATGTACAGTATATACAGTATAATGGCTTTAAGTGTTTTTCTGAGTATTTGAGCAAGTACTTAAGGACCACATTACATGCATAGATTCACATAGGCCACTGTAAGTACAGACAGAAATATGATTCTGAACCAATAACTCGTGTTCTTTAGAGAATGTGAGTTTTCTACTGGATCAGACATTATTCAGGATGGTTTTATCCACTGTTAGGACATAATTTGTACCTGAGGGAAAGGTGGCTGCCCAATGACTCCACCAGCTGGGATTAGACCTGGATTCAGACCTCCAACCAACATCGGAGGAGCCAACAATGCACCGTTCAGACCAACCATACCGCCGTTCAGACCAAGCACACCACCGTTCAGACCGTTCAGACCAAGCACACCACCGTTCAGACCAAGCACGTTCAGACCACCAGGTACTCCTAGTGCACCCCCTGGTCCAACCACCAGCAGTTTCTGCACAAAAACAAATCAATACAAATTTAATTTAACTAATATAAAGTTAACCTTAACCTACTAAAATACAGAATATCCTTAATGTTTTGCATTGCACTGTCCAAAGGAGCAATCTACCCAACTAAGTATTTTGATAATACTACAAATGTTTAATTTATTGCAATTATTTTTGATGTAATAATGGCTTGTTTCACGTTATTGGTCGAGGTATTGAGCCAATCAGTTCAATGTTTTACCAATTTTAAAATTCTTAGATAAGTAAGTTAAAGGAAAAATTGCAATCCCATTTATACAGTAGACGTTATATATTTAAGCTTAGATTAACTGGTACAATTTATCATCCTGCATACATAAATGTCCTTAAACTGTCCAGTAAAATGTTTTAAATTAAACATGTCAGCTATGTGTATAAGAATTGTGTGTGCTTTAATTTTGAAGTTGAAAAGGTTTTGAAATTTTACTTATTTCCTACAAAATCTATTTTGGTATTTACAATGTATCAAGATCAGACAGTTTTTTTTTATCCTTGTACTTTATAAAATGTTTGAAATGTTTTCCTCTCCCAAATGGTATGGTAAAGCTAGCTTTAAATATTAATTTTAAAAAAAGCCCAGCTTTGAACAGTCATGAAAACATTGCAAAATATTTACTCTTTTGCAGTTTTGTTCAGTGGCAAAAAAAAAGTTTTTGGAAGTGACAATTTCAAATGTTACAAACTGATTTTCAGACTTTGTAACACATTTACAGCAAAGCAATGTGATATCGTTATTCAGCACGTGGACTAATTTAGCTAAAACAAGAAACAGAATAAGACCTTAATGCAATTGCAAATTGGATTTAGAAATATACAATATACAAATATAAAAATATTACGTTTGAAAAATGTTTGTAAAACTACACAGTAGTTTTTTTTTAATGGCAAAAAAACAGTTAATGCTCTGGCTGCAGATCGAACTCATTGTGTCATATGATCACAATAAATAAATAATAGGAAATTAAATCAGTCAAATAAAATTCAGTCAATTTTAGAAAATATTATAGCAAACTACAGACATTACAGAGCGTACATCTATCATTCTACATAAGATTATTGTAACCAGCTTGGCTTACCTTTGCTGATGAAACCTACATGGATGAAAGCAAAGTGACAGCGTTATAGTTATAAAACCAGAATAAACACATCTTATATAAGACACTATATGATATTTAGGAAAATGCATTGCATTACTTACATAGGCAGTGATGGCCAAGAAGGTGACAAAAAGAAAAAGCTTCATTTTGCAGGCTGGTAAATCTACACTTAGAAAGAAATCAATATATTAGAGAATTAGAAATGTGAAATATAAGATTTTTTGAAAGCACAATGAAACCCAGCAGCAACACTCACCACTCTGAAGGTCTCACAACGGTCACAAGGTGTGAATTCTTCTGTCCTCTCCCTCTGCTCCGATGGCCTTATATTGGTCCCGCTGACCACCTGTAACCTAACAGCTTCCAAGTCATAAATCCAGGTAATGCCATGTCTGACCGCAGATTGTTTTCTTGAATAGCTTTTGTGGCATATATGGATCAGGCCTCGATAGCTTTTTGCCTAGTCAGAATCCAATGGTTTGAATCTGAAGCCTAAAAATAGCCCATGATTAAACCTGTGCATTGAATTCTGAGGTTTTGGACTATGGTCACAGGAATTTAAAAGCCACACAAGTGCATGATATCATTCTGAACACCTGCAGCTTGCTTCATGCCGAAATGTCTAAGAGGATTTCACGTATTTATAGAGTAAACAAAAACCTTAGAGAGAGAGAAAGCCAGCATATGAAAAGAACACATCATAGGCATGACATATACTTACTATATGAAGAATGGTAATGTTCCGTAGTTGATGTAATCCAGTCAAATACGTATTAAATTTATTAATCAAGAGTTCAATGTGTTACCTTTGTACTTACAAATAAAGTTCACACTTCTAGTCATACCTCCACTTAGGTTTTTAAATCAGTACCCTATGAAATATATAACAATAATAATAATAGTAATAATAACATTTTATTTAATAAGTACCTTTCAAGACACCCAAGGACACTGTACAACAAGAGCAGCAATAAAAATGTAGGAGAAAAAAATAGTTTACATCAAATTAAATTAAAATACAACATTAACAGCAACAATAAAAGAAAAATAGAAACTACAGATAAAAACAAAATGTAGGCTCATCCATAAGCCAACTGGAAGAGATGAGTTTTTAGATGAGACTTGAATACAGTGATGGATGGACAAACACAACTCAAGTGGGAGACCAACCTGTGGTCGCTATTTAAATCCCCCTGTAATTAGTCTGCTGTTTAATTGTTTGTTTTTATTATTATTTTGGTTTATGTAGTTATGTAGTACAAATAATGATTACTAGAATTAATATTCAACCATATACAATGTTTGAGTGATCATATACAAGTTTATACAATTATACACACACACACACACACACACACACCTGGTCAAAGGATTTGTTCTTTTCACTGGCGCTCACTATGCAGGTATAGAGCTATTAATGTGTCCATAATCCTCCTGACCTTTTGCTTAAGATGGATCCTGGCTCTGTGTGTGAAGCTGCACTTCAGACAGACTGGGAACATTTGATATTCTTTTTTCTCCGGCTTTATCGACAAATGTTGCAGCGTTTGTACTCGGTGTAACTTGCATTGGGAAAACGTGCTGCAAATAGGACAAGAAAACAACATAAAACATTAAAAGCAAAACGGCACAGTGATGCAGTAACGCTATCAGTTCACAGCCCTGAAATACCAAAGTCTGATCCTGACCTCGGACTCTGTCCGCGTGGACTTTACGTTTGTACCCCCGTTTCCCCTCACACTCCAAAGACTTTTGTACTGCTCACAAAAACGAGGGGACGTTTCAAAATGAATATGAAGCGATCCGAAAAAGATTTCGCTTTATTAAACAAGTTCATCAACGAAAAGTCGAAGGAAGTTGTTTGATTATGCAAATGAGATTAGTGATCTATGTATGGGGGAGAAGCGTGTCAAACTGGACCAGAGTGCCCCCACATTGTGTTTAGTAGGGTGTATGGTCACCCAAGAGTGCCAAAACACACTGCCAGTGATGGGGCACGGACAGGATCAGATTATCCAGCGGTTCTTGTGGATCCTCTGTTACTCTTCTAGCTCAAGAAGTGCTGTGGGAGGCATTGTAGACGTTTGACAGCCACATTAAATCTATAATATGAGCAGTTTTTTACCATCTCAAAAACGTTGCCAGATTTAAAAGTATGCTGTCTAAATCAGACACCATGCTTTTTATCTCCGGCAGGTTAGACTACTGTAACGGTTTGCTGCAGAATGCCAGAACGCTGCTGCTCTAGTCCTGACTAAAACCAGGAAGTACGACCATATTAGTCCTGTACCCAGGTATCTGCACTGGCTTCCTGTGGCTCAGAGAATAGACTTTAGGACAACTCTTAGCACCAAAGTGCATCTCTGACACGTTGGTCCCAGCAGGCAGTGGTCTTCTGCTGGTGCCCAAAGTCAGGACTAAACACAGTGAAGCAGCGTTTCAGTTTTATGGAGCTAAGATCTGGACTAGTCTCCCAGAAGATGTTGGCCTCCACTCTCACAATGTTTAAATCCCGGTTCTGTTTAGCTGTGCCTATGACACCCCATTGTGTTTTTACCTGCACTCTTTGCTTTTTATTGTTTCCTTAGGTCCATGTTTTTACTGTGTTTTAATTGTATTTTTAGCTTTGTGTTTTTAATTTTATTTTTAAATTGTATTATTATTATTATCGTTATTATTATTATTTTAATTATTTTGGATTGCCTCATGTATAAATGGTGCTATACCAATAAACTTGCCTTGCCATAGAACACCCTTTTATGAAGACTAAAATAAAATATAAAATGATAAAATAAAAGACATAAGTATATATTATTATAATAGATTGGTATATAATGCCATTTCATTTCCATTCAGGTGAAGAACGTACACGCTGCAACATGTATGAATTGTGTGCATGTGACTTTTGACATGCAGGTGCTTTAAGAAAACATTTTATAAAACATCCACACCACCAGTTCTTACATATACCTTCTGGACTGGTCCCATTTTAAGGCTGGACCCAGCCAAGAGTTCTTCCTCATCACCTTTAGCCTGTTACCTTAGGCTCAGTTTCGATTTGGCCTTAAAGAATAATAGAGAGGATAATAGAAATTTAAGTTTTTTCTATTATTTTATCCTATTATTATTATTATATCTTATATATTCTGACTTTGACTTAAGGATCTGGCACCATACTCAAAAAAGTGTCTTTCTAAGAAAGCAAACCTTCTTAAATGTGTTTTTTAAACGTCATTCTTTGGAAAAAATACAAAAAAAGGCATTTTTAAATAATATCTGGATAATAATCCGGTTTGTCTTAACTAAGCTCTTAAGAACAGTTCTAAGAGCGATTCTTGAAATCATAATGTTTTTGTTCTGAATTTTTTTCTTAATTTTACGACAGTCTTAGGCTGTAAGATTTGAAAAGGTAAACATGAAAATTTACCGGAATTTAAAAAGTTTAGCTATTGGACATAAGGCCTATGTACTTTTAATTTAAAAGACTTTCCAGTGAAGGTCTTTCTTAAAATACATAAGCTGTTCCAAAGCCGTGTTTTCGATCAAAGTTTGATGTTTTCCCTCCATTTTTCTGTCCTCCGAGCGGATTAAACGGAATAATATAATTATTATTATTATGTAAGAACCTTTTTTTCCAGAGGATTACATTTAGGAACATTCTTAGTTTTTTTTTAAGAATGCTTTTGTAAATCTGGCCCCAGGACTGCTATAGGTTGTGAGTTCAAATCCCAGTTCCACCAAACTGCACCATGGGATCAGTTTTGAGTTGCTCTGGATGTGATAAACTCTACAGGTGCAGTGTTTACGATGTGATTTTTGCCTGTATTTAACCTATTTTTTTAAGTAACTTCTTTTCTTGTGCCTTGTGTTCTCTTTACTCTTCTCTTGGTGAGGAGAGAACCAGAGTGCTGAGATAATCAGCTAGTGGCCTGACTAAATAGGGCTTAGACATAAGGAGTGTGTTTTTAATAAGAGCATAAAGAGCTTTCAAAGGTCACAAAGGCCGGCCCGGGAGAAAAGGGGGACAAACTGCAGATACAATCCACGTCTGTTACGTTTGGAGTGTTTTAGATCCTAAATTTGTACAAAATGCACGATTCGTGTTGATGCTGTGAAGAAGGAACGGAAAGAATAAAGGTCTGAGCGGTGCCTGTGGATTCCAGCTTTGCTGCAGGTCACCTGATCAGGTTTGCATGAGCAGATCCTGCTTCACCTTCAAGACTATTAGGGAAACACCTTGCGGACGGGTGACTTGGACTCCCCTGCTGCTGCAGGTGCTACAGTCAGTCCCTTTTTTCCTCCAGTTTTAGGATTATGTGCGTTAAACTTATCTCTCAGTTTTAGATTTGGACGTTGTTCAAAGCCGTGGTTGTGACCGCAACCCAAAGATGAGTGTCACCAGAGAAGACGTGGAAAAGTTCTTGGACGGAAACCCAGACTTCGCCAAGAAGTACTTCGACAAGAAGCTCAAACCCGGAACCGTGGCGTCCGTGATGGGAATCCCAGAGTCCAAGGTGGATTTGGACTCTTTTGAAAGGGTGTGTCTGGTGGAGGAAGGAGCAATATTCTTCGATTTAATCAAAGACATGCAGGAGAACATCAACATGGAGAAAGTCATCTTCAAAATCCTGAGGAGGATCAGTGCGCTCATGCATGCCGACCGCTGCAGCCTCTTCATGTACCGGCAGAGGAACGGCGTCGCCGAGCTGGCCACCAGACTCTTCAACGTCAACGCCACGTCCAAGCTGTAGGACTGCGTTGTTCCTCCAGACTCAGAAATCGTCTTCCCTCTCGACATCGGCATAGTGGGACACGTCGCCCAATCCAAAAAAAACATTAATGTCAAGGATGTCCGAGAGGTAAAAAAAAAAAAAAAATGATGAAGGATTTCAATCATTAATGCTTTTTACATTCGTGCTCGTTTTTCACACAATCAAAAAAGTGGTTATGATTTTATGACATTTAGAAATTGTTTGTATGGTCATGAATGCGTGCGCATGAGAGTAGTAGATGCTTTTTTTAGGCCAGCCAAATCCTCTTGGTATAATCCATTTATTTCTATATGTCAAGTCCCTTCCTCACTGCGGATTATTTCACCTGAGACGTTTTTAGTTTCAGCAATAAATCTGAACTATGTAGGAAAAAACATCACGGTAGAAATGAATGATCTCAACAGGTTATCACGCCAAAATTGAGGTCTACAGAAACCTTGTGATAAAATTTAAGGTCAGGTTTATTTATGACATTTACAAAAGAACCTTAAAACGCTTTAAAGCTTGTGCAAGATACAAAGGGAAGAAGCAACTATTAGGCCAGACTTTTTTTATTGCTTGTTTTGCGGATCCGCCGACTATCATATTTTTAAGAATACAAAAATATATATATATTTTTGGTATTACTTGGATTCTTTCGTTTATTCATTAACACACTTTGGTTATCAGTATAAATCACCTAAACTTGTCCTAATTAAATGACTCTCGATGATCTACTAAAGTCTCTGGATTAAACATTCAAACGAACAAATGTCTTGTTGATTTTATAAAATGAAATAAATACACAACTTGTACAAGAAACAGATCTAAATATGACATATTTATAGAGTCATTCACGAACGGGTGCCTTGTTTTTTAGAATGTTATAAACAAAGGTAAAACAGTGAAATTTAGAGTAGACTCCTCTCTTATGAAGCAGATTACAAAAGAAATTAAAACAATGGAGAATAGTTCAAAAAAATTGAGATTAAAAATATATACAAGTTCTATAAAAATAGACTACAAAGGTATTAAGTGACCAGTGATAAATAAAAAACATACCAAGTATAGGTCAATCTTAGGAAACTTTATTTTATTTTTACATGGTTCCTCCTGTTTTGTAACAACTTGGCATCCATACTAAGAACGTTAGAGCACTGAGTACCTTCTAATGAATTACCAAAAATAAGTCATTTTACAAGTAAAACAGAACATCTAAAGCTTCTCAGTAATAGGTACAAAAATCATCAAATATACAGAAAAATTAGAGAGAACTTCCTTTTAATCATACCATGTGACATAATTTTGTGGGATTTACAGGACTGAGGGAATAATGTGTATTTAAAGTAAACCTGAAGGATTTTAATCATATATTTCATCGCAGTGTGACGTGTAATTTTAGAGGCCAGGGACAAACAAACAAACAAATACTATTTTTTCAGGGTTTTAGGTGTTTTTTATTACATTTGCAAATATATGACTGCGCAGGACAAATCTTTTTTTTACAGTTAGTTATATTAATTATCTATACGTCCAATGTCCTATGAGGTGGAAATGGGACTCTTATGATAGAAGATTTAAAACATATTAAAAACATAAAACACATAGTTTGCCCTTTCCAAAATGTTTTTAGGTAATCCTGTAGCGTTATAAAGTTACAAATTCTATAAAATGCTCCCTCCCAAAATCTTTGTTCCCTGCACAGATTGTGTTACTTCTCTCAAAGTAGAAAATAAACAAGACTTTACATTTAAATTGACATTTTTTTTCAGTCTGTAAACAGGCCAAAACCCTAAAAACTTCCTAATGAATCGAATTCTTGAATTCTTCCCGTACTTATTAATAATTACTCTAACTGAAACATTTTTATTGCAGAATAGCCACTTCAGCCCATTCGTTGATGACCTGACAGAATACACAACCCGAAATATCTTGGCTGCACCCATCATGAATGGCAAAGACGTTGTGGCAGTCATCATGGCGGTCAATAAGACCACCGGACCCTATTTCACAGATGATGATGAGGACGTGAGTCTCACGCACGCACGCACGCACACACACACACACACACACACACACACACACACACACACACACACAAATTCTATATCTGACTGAAGGTATTTAACTTCACTTTGATGTCAGTGATGACTGTGATGGTGTGATTCATGTTTCTAAACATTTGAACAGAGGATTATGAGTTTAAATCTCAAGCCTGCCAAATTGCGAGACTCACCATAAGTCACAAATGCCTGTTTGTTTCATTTCCTATCGCTAAATCAGCATGTTTATTCCCAGCTTTTTTTAAAGTATCTGAAAGTTGGCACTCTGAACCTGAAGATTTTTCACCTGAGCTACATGCATAAATGTGAGACCCGGAAAGGCCAGGTGAGCAAAAAACACACCGGTACCAACACTACCAGAAAAAGTCTTTGAACAGCCTCTGGTTTAACTCGTTTGGTCATAAAACTGCAAACATCAGATAGTTATAAGATGTACATGTGGTGTTCTGGAGACAATAAAATATGCTTATAAATAATTATTAATACATAATATAAATGCAATACACATCTACATATGAAAGTAATAAAGAGTCACTTGTGTTCTGAGATCTTTAAATGGATTCATGGGAAGCTTTTAAACCAAACAAAAGCTTAGTATTAATATAACCATGATGCATAATATAGCAAAATAATTAAGAGACCAGTCCAGATTTGCTTAAAATTGAACGCTCAGAACAGATTTAATGTGTCTTATAAAAGTTTGGAATTAGAATCCATTATGAACTGGTAATATAACTGGTAATATACTGCTCACAAAAATTAGGGGATATTTTAAAATGAAACTTCCCATAATGTAATATCATCTCATTTTAAAAAGGAAATATCCCCTAATTTAAAAAAATGAAATATCCTATAATGTAATGTCTTCTAATTTTAAAAGTGAAATGTCCCCTAATTAAAAAAAATGAAATATCCTATAATTAAATATCTTCTAATTTTAAAAAGGAAATATCCCCTAATTTTAAAAAGGAAATAGCCTATAATAAAATATCTTTTAATTTAAAAAATGAAATATCCCCTAATTTTAAAAATGAAATAGCTTATAATGAAATATCCCCTTAACTTTAAATACTTTAAATATAACTTTGTGAGCAGTATGCTTTCAGTCTGGACACTCCAGACAATTTGGCTACAGTCTGGCATATAAAACGCTTTTTGATCCCTGTTTGTCAAAAACGTCTCTTAAGAGATGTGACTGTTAATCGACTCCTAACACTGAAATAAAAATGATGCCTTTGCTCTCAGTGCTTCGAAGCCACGCCTTAATGAAAGGAGAGGGCTGTGTCAGGGTGATGTGACTTTTACATTCCATTCCATCATCCTGCCTCTTAACGTTGTTAAGTATTTCAATCAGCAGTGGCTCTTATCTATAGGAATAATCAGACCTAAACCTCTGACTGCATCCACCTTTAAAAGAACTGAATCTGTAGCTTTTCAATTTAAACATTCTCAATCCAGTCCGATGAATCGTTAAAGGCCTTTGCTGGAACTGGGAGAGGGGAGCTGATTCTGTAACTGATGCAAAATATGGTCATAAATCTGACATCGGTTAATACAAACATCATTACAGTCCTAACGTATCTGTTAGTTGTGGTGTCCACAAACTTTTGGCCATACAGTTTAGCAGCTTGAGGAAACTCTGCAGGATCTCACTCTTACCTGTTCTGTGTTCAGCTCCTCTTGTGGTCTGCTAACAAAGTGTTTGAGGAGCTCACAGACATCGAGCGGCAGTTCCACAAAGCTTTGTACACGGTGCGAGCGTACCTGAACTGCGATCGCTACTCCGTCGGCCTGCTGGACATGACCAAGGAGAAGGTGCGTCTGTCGTGAGTTTGGATTCTTATCCCCATGAGAAAGCCTCAGCATTACTGATCGACCTCTTCTGGCACCTTAATCCTCAAAATCATTGCCCAAAAAAGTCAAAGAAAGTTATTCGATTATGCAAATGAGATGCACACTCAATTATGAAGTGATATATTCATGGAGGTGCGTATTAAACTGGACGGGGGTGCCCCCACATTGACTGTTCAGTAGGGTGTATGGTCACCCGAGAGTGCCAAAAGACATTGACAGTCATGGGGCCACGAACAGGATCAGATTATCCAGCAGTTCTTATCAAAGTCAAAGTCAAATTTCTTTCTATAGAGCTTTTTATAACGGAGCATTGTCCCAAAGCAGATTTACAATCTTATATGATCTTAAAAGGCCAATCCCTGATTGAGTCTAGGGCGACAGTGGCAAGGAAAGACTCCCTGAATATTGAAGGAAGAAACCTTGGGAGGACCGAGACTCAAAAAGGGACCCGACCTGCTTGGGTGGCCTAGATGTTAATTAAATAATTAAGTTGTAGTAATAGTAAAAATAAGTAAATAATACAAATTAAATTAGTAAGAAATTTCGAAATAAATAACAACATAGATTTAAGATAATGAGTCCTCAGCGGGTGTTATTTTAGGCACATCTATCTACACATCTATTAATAACTAAATGACTGAGGGAGTTCCTGCACTCTGGTGGGACTGGGTTCTGTTGATGGAGACCAGTAGAGTGATGCTGAGGAACATCTAAGTGTGTGGTACCGGCCCATCAGCTCAGAGAGAAAAGAGAAAATGTAGTTACTTATGGGTTAGGAGCACAGAGTAAAGGATCTTATGGGATCCTCTTCATATTCATTAAAAAAAAATCCCTTAATTTTTGTCAGCAGTTTTGCAAATAATTTGTCATATCACAAAATAATGTCATTTAATGTCAAATATTTCATCAGGATGATTGATGAATTATAGACAAATTATTATTATTACAATGGCATGATCAGAGATGACAAGAAAACATGGAAGTAACTTTAATGCAAAACCTAATATCTAGGCACAACGCTTTAACTGAACAAGCCTAGGACGGCAGTGGCCAGGAGAAACTCCCTAAATGTTACAAGGAAGAAACCTTGGGCAGCCTAGATGTTATATGTAAAAATAAAACTTTAAAAAGTTTACAGTAAAAAAAAAAAAAAAGAAAGAGGTAACATACACTGCTCACAAAATTATGGGATATTTCTTCATTTTCTTCTCTAATTTTCATAAGCAGTATATTTGTAGAAAAGACAATTTATACGATTTTCTAAAGCCTGTTGATTGTACGTTGAATAAAATACACTGCTTTTCATTTCTGAATTAAAAACATTGCAAATAAAAATGTAAATCAATTAGGTTTAACATAACAAACAAAAAACAAAATACTCTGCTGTAGCTTCACCATATCTTAAATAACCGAGTGAAAAATATCCTTTTGTTTCTGAAGAATAACAATTCAAAATGATGTGTACTTTCAGTATTTAGTCGCTTGCAATAAAAAGGATATTAGAATTTTAAACGGCATGCATCCTTGAGTATTGTTACCCCCTCTGGTGTTCAAAAAAGGAATTGCATTAGAAGGGATATAATCAGGAACACAGAGTATAACTGGACGATGTATCGTCCCATTTTTACACCCACAATATATAGATAAATAAATGACAAATCACAAAGAATACAATAGTATAAAGAAAAAAATAATTAGAGAGTATAAAACTATAGACTATACGACAATATTATATCTAATATCTGAAATAGTAAATGAAATAACATTATAATAACATAACTAATAACATAGATAAATATGCATATATTTGTAGTAAAGATTTGTTGGGATGGAACGGTCAGAAAGCAAGAGTTGAGGGAAAGTTAGTGCCCTCCGATCTCAGAGCTCAGAGAGAAAACAAAATATGTAGGTAGCTGTTATGAACACAGAGTATTTTAACAGAATACATTTGTACAAAAGTGTAGCATGAAACTCCGGCAGCACTAACTATAAGAGCATAGCTAAAAAGGAAAGAACCAGAAGGTAACCCAGCCCAAAGGAATCACATGACTTATTTCATCTATTTTATTTGAATTTATCCAGTTAAAGATCAGCTGACGTTGACTTACGCTTTTTTTGTGGCCGTACAGGAGTTTTTTGACGTCTGGCCCGTGCTGATGGGGGAACAGCCACCCTACTCTGGCCCCGTCACTCCGGACGGGAGGGTAGGTGGTTTAATAACCGTGTTTCGTTTCTGGTTCTGTCTGATAAGCTGGAGGTAAGCTCGGGTGTTTCTGCTCACGCAGGAAATCATCTTCTACAAAGTCATCGATTATATTCTTCACGGGAAAGAAGACATCAAAGTCATCCCGTACGTTTGCATCACGTAAAAATGCACGTGTATACGAACGTTACCGCATCCTCATGCTTTCACGTTTCCTGTTTTTATTTATGCTCAACAGAAATCCACCTGCAGATCACTGGGCGCTGGCCAGCGGCTTACCCACCTATGTAGCAGAGACTGGCTTTGTGAGTGTCAATTTAGTCATCACTTTAGAAGCACCCAGATTTATGTTTTATATCCCGTAATTGTGGGCTTGATTTTTGTGCTTAAGATCTGCAACATCATGAACGCACCAGCAGAGGACATGTTTAAATTTCAGGTAAAAATACAAATCATTCATTCATGTTCCCACGGCTGAAGGTTTGAGGGGAGGGGTGTGGGGTGGATGGGGGTTCAGAGGAGTACTGTATCCCTAGTACATACACTGCTCATACACACTGCTCACAAAAAGAAATGTGACGGGATTTTAAAAGGGGGCGTTTGATTTTTTTATTAAACAAGATCATCAGAAATGATGACATTCAATTCAATTAAGGTGACTGAGAAGCAGGTCAAACTGGAACAGAGTGCCCCCACATTGTGTATGTGTATGGTCACCCAAGAGTGCCAAAACACACTGACAGTGATGGGGCACGGACAGGATCAAATTATCCAGCAGTTCTTATGGATCCTATTGGTATTTATTTTAAAAATCTCCCTTAATTTTTGTGAGCAGTGTTTTACTGTCCAAACATTTCAGGCCACCGTTACAACAGATTTGTTGTTTTAGAAAAGTTATAATGACCATATATAACATAAAGTTAATAAACGGACCTAAAAATATCACTCCATAATCTTAATTCCAATCTTAATCTAAAATTAGCTTTAGCATTTCTTGGTCTTTACACCCTGTTTCCTGTTCCCAGTGACCCAGACCAGGGCAAGTACAATTTTATTTAGAAAGTTAACTAACCGTAGTTTTATCAACGCTGGCCAGACGCTTCACTTCGGTTCAGGAAATTTATTTTACACCCATGTATATAAGCACAGAATAAAACACAACATGTGCAACATTACAAAAACAGAAAACAGATCTAATTTATTAAATCCAATAACAGTTCATATCACAAATCAAATAGGGGATTAGGACAGGGGGGATAGGATAGGGGATTGGAGAACCTAAATCTGCATCCAGAAGGGAGAAGCTGAAACTCAAAATTAAGTGGGCGGTCTGGATAGCTCAGCATGAGTCTTACTTCTGGAGAGATGTGACAAATAAACATGTCTTTTAATGGAGTTTGGACAACACTGATTCTTTTGTTTGCCACCTTAATAAGGTTATTGAAATGTTTTTTTTTATTATGGGCACTTAAGTTCCCAGACCAAGAGTTCGCATGTGCAAACAGGTTCAACTCGTTCATTAGAAGGAAAGATCTTCTGGTAAACTTTAAATATGTTTAGCTTCCATTTGAATACAGTGGTGTGATCACATCTTGATGATCCCCAAGCTTTTTGGGAAAACATTCTGTGGACCGATGAGACAAAAGTTGAACTCTTTGGAAGGTGTATCCCATTACATCTGGCGTAAAAGAAACACTGCATTTCAGAAAAAATACATTATACAAACAATAAAATATGGTGTTGGTAGTGTGATGGTCTGGGGCTGTTTTACTGCCTCAGGACCTGGAAGACGTGCTGTGATAAATGGAACTATGAATTCTGCTGTCTAACAAAAGATCCTGAAGGACACCAGCAAGTCCACCGCTGAATGGCTAAAGAAAAACAAAATAAAGACCTGAGTGGTCTTTATGAGTGGCCTAGTCAAAGTCCTGACCTGAATCCTATTGAGATGCTGTGGTATGATCTTAAAAAGGCCGTTCATGCTTGAAAACCCTCTCATGTAACTGAATTAGAACAATTCTGCAAAGATGAGTGGCCCAAAATTCCTTCAGAACCCTGTGAAAGACTCATTGCAAGTTATCGCAAACACTGGGTTGCATTTGTGGCTGCTAAGGGCCACTTTTTCCACACAGGGCCATGTAGGTTTGGATTTTTTTTCTCCCTTAATAATAAACACCTTCATTTACAAATTGCATTGCATTACAAATTGCATTTTGTGTTAAATTGGTTTGATGTTCCGAAAGGTGTGTGACAAACATGCAAAAAAAAAAAAAAAAAAAAAAAAAAAAGGAAATGAGGAAGGGGCAAATACTTTTTCACACCACTGTATATATGTGTGTGTCTTTGGTGCTACAAAACAAGGTAGTGGAATAGAGGGAGCAGAAGAACCCTCATTTTTAGCACCAGCCAATTTAGTATTCTCAGATTGGCTAGTGGTTGTTTTCTGGCAACAAAATGCTGCAGCAACCCTGGTCCTGACACACTGTTCACATACCTTACAGTGCTCCAGTTGTACTTAAAGAAATTAAGGTTACAATGGTTTTTTTTGGTATCCAAAGTGAAAAATCATATGAAATATAACCTACACTCATCATGTTAAGTTCACACACATTTAGCAAAAAGTTAGTGCAAAGTCCTCATTATTGACCATGTATGAAGTTGGCACACACTATGCATCTGTTCTTAATAAACACTGTTGTCCTTATTAAACTGGCTCATAAAATAGGCATTACTGTGGTAACAGCTCATAAAACGGCACCATGAGATACTGTACAGTAATGAGAAACACCTTACACATTTTGACAATTCATCAAAAATGATATTTTCAGTCTGTGTCCTTAAGGCTCATTAGAATCACTTATTAAGTCTTAAAATACTTATTAATACTGCTACATAGATCTATAGAATTCTAGATATTCTATATTCTATATTCTATATTCTAGATAGGTATACACTCACTGACCACTTTATTACATTCAGTTTTTCATTAATGCAAAGTTTTAATCAGCCAATGGCACATCTCAGTGCATTTAGTCATGGTCAATCTGAGCATCTGAATGCAGAAGAAAGGGGAAACGTGACTTTAAATGTTTTTCATTGTTTTCACAGACAGGCTGGTCTGTATATTTATTTCTGAAACTGCTAATCTACTAGAGTTAAAAACATACAAAATCCTGAAACAGATGGGGTACAGCAGCAGAAGACCAAACCAGGTGCCACTCCGACCAGCTAAGGACAGATGACTGAGGCTGCTCTTGAATTGGACAATAGAGAGTAAAACATTGCCTGGTCTGGTAAGTCTCAAGTTCTGCTACAAAATGAGTTTGCCATAAACAACACACAAGTATGGCTCCATCCTGCTTTGCAGCAGCGTTTAGGGGATAGTTTCAAAAAGTAACCATCTAAAATCAAAGGCTTCTATGATGTGTTTTTTCATTTTATGTCATCATTATCTGTTGGTAATCACGTCACACAGTAGCCTTACAAGGGCTTTAAATGTCACTCGGTTTGTAGTTCTACTTGTCCTTTTAAATTAGCATGAGCCCTTACAGCAGACCAGTAATCCATATCGTATTTGGTCTCTCCACACTGAATAGACTATATATGTGCACTTCTCCTCATGCACAGGAAATTTCGATATATAAAACGCCTGTTGTATGCTAGGAAAAAGCAGCAACAGACTTAAAATATTCTGGAATGCTGGATGTCTGGGAATGCTCCAGTCTCCATGGGAACCATAACTCTCAAACAAAAACTCCGATTTGCTCTCCAGACAAGCAAAGGAAGGAGTGGGGATATGTTTTCCCCAGAGTGGGAGTTAAACACGAGGGTGGGTTTATGTGGGAAAGCTTTCAGACCACTGAAAAATGCAACCCTGTCAACCAGTAAAGGTTTGGAAGCTGTGGGATTTCAATGTGCACAAATCTATCTGGCCATTGCAACTTTTCTTACCCTTAAAATCTTTACTATACATATTCAAAATACTTAATGTGCATAATACAAGACTGGAATGCTATGGAGAGAAAGTCTGCAGAGTGAAAAAAAAGTTTGTATCCCATAAGATTTAGATTTACCTTTTGGTGCAGATTTAGTGTTAATAGAGCTTTCTTGTGGCTCTAATTTATAAACGTTCACAGTTCTCTCTAGCTTTGCAGTGAATCTATAAAATTTTCCTCTGTTGCTTCTGAGGGATGGATTAAATAGAGGATATCTGGGTTAGATTAATTATGGGAAGGCAGCCCAGATTGTATGCTGTGATGAGGATGCTGACTGTAAACACATGCACAACAGGAAGCTCAGACACAAAAAATAAGACAAGAACAAGGAGAACATAAAGAACAGCTGTCATAAAGACTAGAGCAGACTAGCCACAGGGAGCTTGCTAAATGTGAAACCGAGATTAGCCATAGGCACCAGAAGCAATATTCCATTGCTTTTAGCTCCTGCAGGAAGTAATGAAGTGAGAGATTCATTGCTTCCTCACCAACAGCATGAAAATGTTTTGTTTCTGTCTTTGCTTCTAGTACAATGAGATGAGCTTGCCAGCATGGAACACCCTCCCTTTGACTTTTCTATCCAACGAGGGACCGTAAAACCAGAATATTTCCAGTCCTTAGGCTGGGACTTATCATTACATGACTACATCAAAACCATGGGATAGATAATAAGAAGAACAGAAAGGCCACTGAATAGGTCTCCTGTTTGGTTTGGCAGAACCGTTCAGTGGAGCCATGTCACAACCACTTCTTAGACTTGTCTGATCAGTGATATTGGTCAGGAGGAAGCAGAGCACAGAACTATGTTTATGCCTGTCTATTTAGGTCAGCCTGCTTGCTGAACGAGGTGATAATTATATCGAGAAACTTCCAGTGACCAACCAACTCTCTTCCAATCTGTAGTCAGACTTGCTTAATAGCAAGAAACACATACACTTTTTAGACACACACTTGACAGAACCATTTGAGCAGATGAAAAGAATTAGATCTTTTTTTGATGTGAGCATGGCTTTCAAATAATGTGGCCTGGGCTGGCTGTGCTGTGGTCAGCTGCTGCATGATTTCACGTAGTTCTCTACACTATGCAGCGGTTTTCTTTTGCTTGCCTGTTTATAAAGTAATACGGCATTTTGTTTATCAGGAAAACAGTGTAAAGCTTTCCAGAAGCAAAGCTAGGATGAGATAATGGATAAAACTGATGTCTGGCCATGAATCTTATTAAACCACAGATTTAGACATCTGGTAATCGGATTTATGATTTCTACTATACTGAATGACATTTCTATTTAAGGAATAAGACTGCACCAATGTTACTGTTTACTGTGACCCAGTATAATTTTGGGCACCACTAGTTAAATTACACGCTTTGTTGATTTTCTTCATGAATCCTCATTAGTGAACTATAATTCATATGTATATAAATATTACATATTTATATACATATTTTTAGTTCTATGCATATATCTCTAGAAATTGCAATACACCATCGAATCCTTTCAAACTTTTCTGCACACAAATCTTTTTTTAAAATCTGTTTAAAATCTGTTCTCTTAAATATCTTTTAAAAAGAACATATGACATTTTGAAGAAGTTTGTTTATCTTTTTTTATATAAAAAGGGGGAGGGAAAACTTATTTCATAAAATGTAACGATACTCACAGCAGGTTCAGTGTTCAAGTTGAATAAAAAAAACATTGCATTTTACTTTAAATTAGAGCCTGAAGTTAAACTTCAGGGATTTAGATTATGTCTTCCCATAACTACAGCTATCAGTCTGTTGCTGTATGACTGTGTGTATTTCTTTAGCAGCTGCATCAAACCTCATTCAACTGAATATTTGTTAGAAAGGACAGATGATTCATTTAATTTAATTCATTTTTCATTTGGCTGGCAACGTCAGCAGATTAGCGTGGTTTTGTTTGTGTGGGGAGTGGGAGTCATGGGGCTGGGGGGGCTTGGGGGTGATGGATACCAAATGTCCACAGATGGAATTTTTAACTTGAGCCATTTTGCTGGAAAACCTTCTTTGTTTAATAATAAAACAAATAAAAAGATTTGCTTCAGTAAGGTTTCTGAGGTTAAAGTTAGGTGTAGTTGTACAATCAATTAGTTATTTAGATTATGTGAATGAAAAGTCCCCACAATGACAGAAAGGCAAACTTATGTGTGCGCATGTTTGTGTGTTTAGTCATAACTGCTGGATTTCATCATTACAGACTGCTAAAAGAACAGTAAGCTCTCAGCACATAAAGTAACTGGAAAAGTGTGCAGCGAATCCAACCCACAGCATTGCTTTGCTGGGTGGAGTATAATAAGAGGTCCACTGTTGCTTTACAAAGACAACGGACCATGCCAATCATGGAGGAATAATACAGGCGGTTCATAATCCTTCAAAACCTAAAATGCAAATGTCATATTATTAAATCTCTTAATTTTGAAATGCAAGATTGATTGAAAAACTGACAGATTCTTTGGCTTTAGTTAAAAGTTGCAAACACGCATGTCCTGTTAAAAGACCTTCTAAAATATTGCAACATATTTTTAAAATATATTTCTACATGCAAAGCATACATGTGTACGGTGTGAAGTGTCAAACAGACAAAAGGCTTTAAAACTCAAAATAAACCTTTTTTCCACTTGAACAATGTGTTGCACTGACAATTACATGCAAATATGTGAGGTTTAAATAGCATTGTTATGGCCAAATGTTCCCACAAGGATAGAAAGAACTGGGCTTTTTGTTACGTTGTGAGACTAGTAAAAAAAAATAAACCGCCATTTCTATTTAAAAAAAAACAAAAACTTTTTAAACTTACCTTTGAAAATCAGAAGATCCAAATGGTTTAGGTTGTTAGGGTTAAACTTATTTGTTAGGTGTAGCATTTATAAGCTACACTAGTATAATTAAAATGGTAAGTGCCCACAATGACATAAAAACAAAGTGTGTGTGTACGTATGCACACGCACACATTGGTTTTTGTGTCTAAGCTACTTAACAGAGGTATGCAAAATTACCAGTTCTTTGTCTCTGGTTGCTGCTGGTTGCCCTTTATCACATTATCCCTGCATGAAGTCAGGGTGAAACTTGGCTTTAGTGCATAATAGATTCCGTGCTAGCAAAACTCTTAACCGTGTGTGCTACATCTGTTACTCCCATCTTCATGGAAAAAAAAACAGATCTATAACAGTGGCCCTGCACTGAAATATTGCAGCAGCATAGAACACAAATTAATCCCTTTATAATGACCAGAGATAAAGGTCTTTCTTACAGTCACAAAATGGTCAGGTAATGGTGAGGATAGCCTTTATTGTAACTTATTCTAATGACTGTATAAAGGCTAGGTTTCGCCTAACAAATCTGAGAGATCATAAAAAGGGAACTGTACAGCCAGGTCTGCCCTCGGCTGTCAGTTAACAGCCGGGTGTGGTAACAGTCATCAGTCAGGCTGCTATGAGCAATATTCAAAGTGGTATTTGTTGATAACCTGTAACTACCACAGCAGCAGAATACATAGCTACAAGAGCAGCAAACAAGACTTCAAAGCTTTGGTGCTTCACTCATTTTCTAGTTT
>JAUZSV010030836.1:0-15457 GCA_034780495.1 Parotocinclus cesarpintoi | reverse complement strand
TCCCAGGTACTGCTATTGCTCAAGTTTAAAGAGTCACACTAAATACTTGCCACTATAACCTATAAAAGCATTTTTTAGTAATGCATATACATTTCCTGTAATTTCTGGTTGTATTTGAACAAAGAGGCAGATAAATAATGATAAATGGTCATGATACCATTGTTTTAGCAATACCCTTTCTTATCTAATGATGGCCTAAGACTTTTGCACAGTACTGTATATAGTTGCTTGTAACTGAGGATTATATTACATGGTCGCTGTGCATTAAAAGTGCATTATAGATCAATGAAAGTCATACTATTAAAGGCAAAGTTGTAAAAACTTTAAAACATAATCACCACAGTTTCATCTGTGGCACAAATATCTTGCGTGTGCAATGCAAAATTGTATTATAAGACCTGACAAAGTTAATGTAAAATGTTAAAATATTTAAAAGTTATAATATTTTAAAACAATTTATTTGCATTTTCATTGTAAATGCACCAGTAATTAACAGCCAATCTCCAAAATAGTCCCATAATCAATATTCATATAATCTTCATGCCATATCTAGCACTACTAGCCTATAGGAAGTACAATTGTAAACAATTTTGGACACTCTATTATAAGGTTATGCTTATTAGTGTGTTTGGAATCTGTGTATGACCACCCAGTTTGATAATATGCTTGCATTCAAATATACTTTGCATAAAAATGCATAATTCTGTTGTTTTGTGTTTGTTTGTGTGTGTGTGTGTGTGTGTGTGTGTGTGTGTGTGTGTGTGTGTGTGTGTGTTCTGAATGCTAATCCTTGACTTCCATCAGAATTTTGCACTGAAGCAATCACGAAAACACGTTGTGATGAACTTAATATTACTGAATTATAATCATGTAATAAATGAATTATTATTTTGTTCATGCATTTAGTGTCAAAAATCAGCAAACAAAATAGTTGGCCATTTTTTTATTCTACACGTTCCAAGAAAATCTTGGATTGTAAAGCATTTCCAACTTTGCATTGTTGCAAAGACACTTAAAATAAATTTTGTTTTAGTTATTATTGAGCATATCAAGTGGTGAAGTGTTTCAGTTATTTTGTCACTTTCTTCTTGCAAAGACATTGAAAGGTGTGTAGAGGTACATCTTTGTTACATTTTTCGTTTCAAAATTATCCACACATTTTGGCACTGCAGGCAGGCCAGTGTAGTCCCCAAACCCTCTTCATTTGCAGCCATGCCTTTATAATGTGTGCAGCATTGACGTAAAAAATATGTTCTCGTAAAACAAAAAGATCTCAGTGTACTTTCTGCATTAATGCTGCCGTCACAGAAGTGTAAATGACCTGACACACTCCCATACCCTGACAGACCCTGGCTTTTGGGCTTCAGTCTGGATGGTCCTTTTTATCTGTGTTACAAAGCACATAGTGTCTATTTCTTCATCAACAAAAAGATAATGAATACCAATGAATTTGCCCCCAATATGTCCATACTAACAAATGAAATTAGAGGTTTTGTTAATATTGAATTTATTAAAATGATAGAAATTAAGTTAACCAGACAAAACATGAAATGTCCATACCATCCCAACTTTTTTTAGTTTGTGTGTTGGTACATTACCACAGACTGAAGCTTCTCTTCTAGGGAATTGTTGGTCTGCTGGAGATTAGAGTATCTCTCCTGAAGTCTAAGAGGAAAGAAGTTTAATTATGCAAACTAAGATTAAAACAGGCCTGTGATCATTCCGTATTCGCTCCATTGTAGAACTTAAGCAGAAATATTATACTGTGTCACGTTACGTCAGAGTTTTTTTCTCATATTGTGCAAAACGACATTTCAATCACAATCACATTTAGTAATACGGCTGGGGATACAACTCAGGGTAGCTAATAATGTGAGCCAATTAATAGATTTGTGTTGCTTGGAATGTATAGAAACCTTCCAATCTCACCGTTTATATTTTTCTTTAGTGTTGTTTAAATCTGTTTTAGTAGACTGCAGATCGGCCTCCATGTTGTCAATGCATGCCAGAGTCTGCAGCAAATTCTCATGCAGCTCCTTGTTGTAGTGCTCCAGAAATCTGCAGGACGTTGTGGGAGTATTGATAGAATTATAGAATTACAGAGCAGCACACCAGCTTCATAATATTTATGAAAACTGCATTAATTTGTGAAACAATTTTAACTTTTCTTCTGAGCAAACATACAGCTGGCGACAGCACTGTTGTGTATTTATTATAGGCACAGAGAGTGTCAAAGCATGATCAATTAGCCTCAGGCTGGGAGATAGAACAGCAACAGCAAAACACATACAAGCATACAGAAATCGATGATAACACATAAGAGAGAAACAGAACTCACTCAGCTCTTTCCATACTGCTCAGTGAATCCTGGTGGTGTAGGGTGGAAGCACAAGGGACAGGGAAAGAAAGATCATTGATTTTTGAAGCCATGTGCTTTGAGACAGTCCATTGATTCAGAATTATCTAATGCCACAGGTCGAATGAACAAATTTGTCCAGTTGCCCACCATGGATGTTAAGTAAAGGTTGAAAAATGATTGCTGAAAAGCTGGGAAAGAACCAGTCTGTATGTTTTCGTGTCATAATGCATATGGGACAATATGACATACATTAGGGCTAAGTTAGATGGCAGGGGTAACATATACAATTACATATACAAATACTAACATATTAGCTGACATGCAGTAAAAATGACAGGTCACTTTTTGGTTCTTAGACCTTTCTACTGTTGCTCCAGGCTTTCTCAGTTAGGCCTTTGGGATAATATGTTTGTAAAGCTGCTTTGAGACAATGATCTACTGTTAAAAGGACTTTAGAAATAAATTTGACTTTGATGCTCACTGTGTGTGGAAGTGTGTGTGTTTCTTACTTTGAGAGCATTCTGGAGCTGTTGGGCAAGTGCGTGTGCTTTGGGTGAATTCGCTTCTCCACGAGCACTAAGTTCAGCCAGTTGTCCCATCAGCTGTTCCACCTGCTCACACTTCCCTAAAAGATCTGCCCTCTGAGAGCCAGGCAACACATTGGCAAGGCGGCGCCCCTCAGCAACCAGACCTCGAATTGCAGCTTGACCTGGTGAGATGGGAGCCACATTCACCTGTATCTTGATAATCCAATAATAATCTGACTTAATCCAAACAGGCATTCCTGTACAACAGCTGTAATCATCGTAACCCTTTAAAATTTACGTTTTACAAAACTGATTTTTAACAGAAATGGCAACTTTTATTTGAAAAACCAAAAGAGGCTTGCTATATGTTACTTGGGTTAGGGTAAGGGGTGGGGCAAAGCATTAATTAGCTGTAGCAATCCTTTGTTATTGTTCATTTTAATGGAACTTCCTTACAAGTATAGCAAGAAAAATGTTTGTGTGTGTGTGAGAGAGAGACAGAGAGAGAGACAGAGGAAAAGAGAAAGGCTACACACCCACTCCTCCATCCTCCAGTGTGGGGTTATCTATCCAGCGCTGAGCCTGCTCCATCTTCCCCTCTAAGTGAACTGCGGCTTTAGCTGGTAGGCTATTAGCCACTGCACGGTTAGTTTTAGACTGCAAGTTCTGCAGACCCGTGGCAATCTGTTTGGCCAACGCACGAGCCTCTGGGGTGTCCCCTTTACCCCTGCACATACACAAAACACACACACACACAGGAAGATGAAATCAAATTGTGAACTGACAGTTTGGGTGTAATACTGTAGTAGACACCAGCCTACAAAGTGTCCAGATTTCAAAGAAGAATTAACAATGGAGAAAAAGGTAACATCATGCCTACTGACCAGCACTTAAAGGGGCTGTATAAGTTTTAATATAACTTATTTTATTTGCTTTCTAGCCTTATAGCATGTTTATTCTTGTAGCTTTATACATTAGTTATGTCTCTTTGAACTGTTCCACACAAAGCAGCCCATTTATTTGAGTAATAGAGCTGAAGTTTGACCAGAACCCAACATTTTCCCTCTCTGCTTGTTATAACACAGAATAAGGCACATCTGTGAGGATTTTCCATCCTTTATTTAAACCTGGAGATGTTTTTTTCATTCATTAGGCAAGGACCGGGCTGTGTTTCTATCAAACTAATTATCTCCCTGTGCTGACATGTCCCTTATTTAGTAGTAGATAAGTTACTGGAGCTTTTTCTTCCTGCTTGAATACTCTTTTATTCACTTTGGTTTTAATAGAAAGTCAGCTTTATGTCTTGGTTATTTAAGTAATTAAAATGTTTCAATCCTGAAGTACACACGTCTTTTACAACACTCACAGTTTCATATAAAATGACTATAGTATAAAAATAGTATATAGCCATGCTGTACAGTGCAGTACAGGCCCATAATAAAACACAGACACTGGCTATATATTAGCATTTCATCATTATTATAAAAAAGTTTAATTTTAACAGCCGCCAATGGAAAATCCCACTGGGATAATAAACATTTTATATACAGTATTATAGGAAATAGGCCTACATTAGATTTGTTGTTTAGCAATGGTGTACAGACCAGATACAATTAGTAGTATATGATCACTTGGGCAGGGAAAAAAAGCAGCCTAAATCTGTATAAGACCTCTTTGAAATGCTGAAACAAGCCTGGTGCAATACGCTGCATATTTCATTTTGAGATATCCCCTCATTTGTGTGAGTAGTATATTTGCCCCAAATTTCTTTTAATAGTTTTTACACTTTATAGTATATTCAAATAGAAAAACATGACTAATCCTGAGATTGGATAACCAATAAATACATTATCTTTCAAAATAAATTTGTATTGAATTGTATTAAAATGAAACTCCTTATTTATGGTCAGATTCAGTTCGGTGTACGTACGCCTTGCGAAGCTGAGCAAGTTTGCCAGTCAGTGCTGAGATTTCACTCATGTTACGCAGGATGTCGTCACGGTCGCGAGGATCATCACACATCACTGCTATGTTCTGCGCTTCTGCGAGAAGAGCCCTCACGGTCTCCTCTCCCTCAGCACCTGATGTAGGATCAGCCAGCCAGGCCTGCACATTCCCACGTAAATAACTCAGACACAGTACTCAGGTCAAAGCGTCACACCATTCATTGTGAGAGTGTATGTGTGTGCATGAGTGTGTGTTCACCTGTGCTGCCTCTGCTTTCTTGGAGAGAGCATGTTTGGAGCTGGTCATAGCTTCCAATTTGTCTGCAGCATTTGCCACTTTCAAGGACAGTGCATCCAGTCCCTGAGCAACTTGCTGTGCTTTCTGTATTGCCACGGGACTCGTCCCTGAACCCCTGTACCACACACACACACAAACACACACGCGCACACAAAAACATAAACAAGGTCTTCAGAGTCATGAAATAATCTACATTTTGGAATAACTGTAATGTATAGAAGTTCAGAGGGTATGTTAGTGGGTTCTGAGGAGACATTAGTGAAGGAGCAAGTTTGGAAGGGGACGTTGGTGACGGAGCAGGGAGGGTTTTGGTTCCTGAAATAAGAGCCTGATTACTGACTGTATATGATTTCTTTTTGCAGTATATCTCTGGTGGGCATTACCTGACTCGCAGGTCCGAGACTTGGTCTGTAAGCTGACCGAGGGCTTTGGTTGTGTCCAGAATCTCTTTCCTCTCATTTCCTACACACAACTCACCAACTTTCCCTGCTTCATCCAGTATTTGCCTGACTGCCTGCTCTCCAGCCTCTCCTGGAACACACAAACACACAAACAAACACAAACACACACACACAAACACAAACACACAAACACACACACACAAACACACACACACAAACACACACCTAAGGCGCAAGTGTTTTGACTCTGGGAGGAACCCAGAGTACTTCTAGATCAGCAGAAATACCCAGAAATACCTAGCACCAACAGCCATGCCATGATCAAAGTTACATAAATCAGCTTCCTTTCTTGTAGCATTTCGTCTTGTCCATGCCTAAATGCTGCGAGTTGCTTCTAGTTGGTGTTTCAGTTTAATTTTCCATATTACAGCTTTGTAGGTGTACAGAATGGATGTTCTTACGAGGTCTTGTTTCCCTTGGTCTGTTCCTGAATAAGTTCTCCTTTGGGGTTGACAGTGAAGATCCTGCAGACAGGCACTCCAACCGTCTTATAAGCAAACACATCCTATGGGAAGAGTGCCAGACAAACCACAGGCAATTAAAATCTTTCCATTAAGGACATACAACTGACAGATATTTGACACAACATTATTATTCACCAACACAGATGACATGATGTCTGCAAGTTAAGCCAACGATGACACATGATCCTCCCCACCCAAGAGGCACAGTCTAAAGCTTGATACTACCACTTATTATGCAACACTAAAATGAATACACAAAGCACTTAAAAGTCTTAGGCCACCATTAGTTTTGTCATTTTAGCAATGGTATAAGGACCATACAATTCACATTGTCGATCAATGGCCTAAAAAATGGATGTCACTTTAATGATTCCACTGATCTTCTTTCCACTCTTTGCAAACTTTTGAATTTTTTTGCCTTTTCACCCTTCTAAAACAGTAGTTTCTTGGTTGTGATGAAGTTGATGAAGCTTCTTCAAACTGCATAAGGATCAACTTGGAACGTAAGAGGAGGTCACACAAAATACTTGCCACTGTAACCTAACTGTTCCTGTTTTTTTTAGTGCTTTAACAAAGAAAACAATTCCCGTATTTGCTGGTAGAATTCTAATAAACAGAATAATCATATGCGGTCTTTATATAACTGAACAGTACTGAGTGTAACAAAATGTACGTGCATATTTAAAGACTTCCATATGTGAACTGAGTAACCTGCCCCCCCCCCCACAGGAAGATTCGAGTGATGTACCTGTGCAGTATTCACCCAGTGAACTCGACACGATCAGTTATGAAGGTATCTATCAGCGTGGCATACAGTTTAGGGAAAAAATCCCAGATTCATTATAACCAATACCTGAATTGCCAGGGGTGAGCAGGGCATACACCACCACATCATTTATTTAAACACAGACCACCCACAAAGTCCTGCCATCCAGAACACACCTCATCCTTAATTCCAAAGAGCAAGGTCAGCTCCTGCAGGCAATAAATATTTAAAGCAATCCAACTCACATTGGTTCTGTTTCCAAATGCAGCGTAGAAGGGGTGCTTGTTGAGGTGGAACAGATTCTTTATGTCAGTAAGACATTCAATTTTGAAAATCTCCGGCTTTTTCTCAATCACTTCTCTGTAAAGAATGAAAGAGCAAATCCATAAGACTGTTTCATGGATACCATACACCCTGAAACTGAACCATTTAAATATACAAACGGCTCTGCAAAATGACAGCAACAAGCTTAATAGAATTAACATGAAATAAATGAACATCATTTCCACAAAAAGCTCTTGAATTGGCAAATTCCTACATCTTTACAGGACATTCAAAAAAAAAAGTTATCATGTGCTATTACCAAACCCCTGTTTTGCTTGCGCATCATTGACTGAAATGTGCTTGAAACTACAAAGTTTTTAACAGGTTATGAATGGATGTTTTTTGCTACCTGTGAAATGCAGAGAAGAGGCTGCTTGGAGAAAGCATAAGGGGCCCTCGGGGCAGAATGGTGCCACCATCATTCACCCACTGCAGATAGCCCCTAGTCATATCAGCCATGCCAATCGCTCTAGCCGAACAGTACAGGAACTTATAGCCATTCCTGCAAAGCACAAACATGTGTGATCAAACCAAAATATGCTGATGATAAAATAAGATTACAATTCCCAAAGTCCCACTCTAGCTTCTTTATAGTCCTTTAGCAAAGGCTGCCAGGAATAGGAAATCACCCCTCTGAGTTATTGAGGCTGACTGCTCTGCAGGTCAAAAGACTCAACCCAATCAGACAAAGCAACTGTGATTTACTCACTCAGCAACAGAGTGGTAGAGCTTGGCAATGCCTTGATGAGTCCAGTCCTTGCCCAGCTGTGGTAGGATCTGCCCAAACACATCTGATCTGGAAATGCAAATATAGATACATTCATATCTTTCATTTTTAACTCAACAGCTAAATACAGCAGCACAGAGATTAATTTCCATAAATACAAATCAGAAACTACTCAGGCCAAAAAGTCAAGAAACATTCCAACTTGTTTCAGTAAAACTCAAACCACATCCTCTGTTAATGAGGAAGCTCTCCCGTATTATAAAGCTTCATCTGGTGCACAGCCTGGTCCAGCCGTGCAGCAGAACCAGATTTAAATTGGCTTATTATCAGGATGTCCTCCTACTAGACTGAATCTGTGGCCTTGCTTATGCCCTGTGGATGCTGTAGAAATAATAAGCGGCAGTCATGTTGCTTTTTTTTATGTTGCCCACCAAATGCATTGGGCTGCTATGAGGACAGAAGGACAAAAGTTTTTCCACTTAGATGTACCTCTATTACTGCTGCTTTCCAAGCAACTGAAAGCCAAATAATTCAGCCTGGTGAGAGGCTAATATTAATGCTGAGGGCACCATCAATTTCAGACCATTATTAGATAAGACAGTATCCATTATGCTGTACAACATGTTCTGTGAAAGAAGAAGCCCTGCTGCAGCAAATTATTTGTATGCTTAAACAGAAGATTTGTAATATTTAGTTTAACTAATATAACTAAGCATGCCTTTGCCTTGAGAGATAAATCTAGAGTTGTCTTATGTTAATTGTTGGTAGGTATTTCAACATATAAAAACATGAATAATATTATTTTAGTGTACGACAATGAGTTCAGCTAGACCATAAATCAGTATTAGGGCCCGAAAACAAGCATTGTATCTTGTATGTTAAGCAATTGCAGTATAAATTAGTTTACAACTTGGTAAAAGAAACAAGGGCCAACTTCTCAAAGTTACACTCCTTACTTTCAGCCATTTTCATTAGTATTACATACTTGGCCAGGATCCAAGTAAACAAGATTTACTTGTTTTCACATGAAACGTCTCTTTCTCTACTGTTGCACCCATGTGTAGTGTGCACACTATCTGGTTTTTTAGGTTTTCCGAACAAACCGGTTTGTTCAACCATATTTTGGAAATCAAAAGGCTGCTCATTGTTTTTGTGCAAAATCAAATTCAGGTCCACATAACTAATAATAACCGTGTTAGTCACCAGCTTGTGTGTATTGCCAAATAAACAAGGACAGTACATGTCCAAAAATCCTGCCAACCCTGGGCTATTACTGGATTAATCATGGCTATTATTGGTTTAATGAAACCACGCTCCGTACATCATGCCCTTCTAAACATGAGCTTGGCTCGATTGGACCCACCACACAACAGCATCGGGACTCATCTCCTCTACTGTCTGAATGGCCAAGTCTCTTACCGTCTTCAAATAGTGACCAAAGACTTACCTCCTCACTCAGTACTTAAGTGAAGGCCGACAATGCAGCATCATATCCTAACAGGATTTTAGTTTGATGGTGTTCTTGGGTTATTGCTTGGTTGTACTAGCATGAGATAATATCCACTAAAAAGATTACAAAGCACTTCTGTAATTCACTCTGGATGAGGGCATCTGCTCAATTCTGTAACTGTCGTGTATCTGACAGGGTAAATGTGAGCTAGAATAGTAATGACAGTACCATTTGGTTGTTAAAACACATCCACCTCTGTTAAGGCAGATCGTCCAAACATTTTCATTGTTCAAAAAAAACATTATATCCCAAACTGAGTAGAACCCACCTTGACACAGTCTCCTTCTTACTCAACAAACAATTCAGTAAACAAACTAATGTCTAAAGGCAGAAGTGTTCTTTATATCCAGTTAATAATATTCAATTTAAATGTCACATATCAAACATTTTTTTGTGATGCTATATACATTACATTATCCAATCAATACCTTTAAAGGCATAGTTTGGGCATGCAATATGTCCAGTATTAAAGTAGAACCTGTAAACTTTCATTGATTTTAGACTTAAAATATCTTGGCTTATCAACTGCACATGAGGTAAAGGGACTACTAGGTTGTTTTATTCTTCAAATGTTAGTCCTTTAAATGTGACACGAACACAACACTTAAGTGTGTGACCAGAGAGCTTACTTTGTGATGGTTCCATCAATGTCTGAGATGATGACTTTGTCGTCCCATTCCCACAGGTATATAGTGCCATCACAGCGGCATGTGCCCTGATACTGGGTGGTTATGCTGAAAGTGACATCATTGGGCCCTTCTTTCAGCTTTAGTTTGGCCTGTGACAGAGAAGTGCTTATTACATTGAATTGATAATATTGCTTTTTACACAACAATACATTGCCAAACTATATGGTATAATTACATACAGTTCACATCACAATGGTGTTTTATAGGACATCCAAGAGGGCCTCATTGTTGGAGAGACCTTTTGAAAAGCTGCCCTAAGAGCTTATCGTATAGAATGTGGAGACAGTAGAGGGAGCCCTAATTCCAACAAAGGCCATTAGCTGCTGAAGGATGAGTCACTGCTCCATTAATCTAAATTATGGCAGCTTATGGGGTTTCTTCTAACAACCCATTTTTCACTAAGTAGGGTTTAACAGGAGATCATAGAATCTGATTTCTTTTTAGACATTGAAGGATTAAGGAACATTAGGATTTGAAAATCCTAAAAAACACACACTTTTAAACACCATTTACATAGAAGCCTTGAGAACAGAGTGAATTGAATTTCCAGGTTGTAACTATAAGTGTTAAGCATACTTTTACTATAAGCTATAGTTTAGTGATGCTCTTGAGCAATTATAAAGCATATTATTGTTGTAGACTGTACAAACAATCTCAATTTCAAGGTTCCTCCCTCACAAAAGTCTTGTTCTAATAGCCGTTGCCTAGACACCTATTTCTTTTCAGCAACCTGAAACCAGGCAAATTCACTGCTAAATGAAGCTGGGGCCGTCATAGGCTTCAATACAATGTTCAATACTTCTAGTCTGCCTAAACAAAGGAAGGTATTTTTTGTTGGAGAACCTTTGGTACTTTGGATCAAACAACTACCACCTGAGCTATTGTTTTAATTAAAATCGGACCGGCTCAGTTATAATTCGATTACAAAGAGGCATAACTTGACAACTTTATACTATGGCCTGTGATCTTGTCTTGTGATATTGCTTAGCCAGAAGCTTTGTGTAATCAATTGACATTAGCATTGATTCTCAGCTGAGGATGAATTGAACTCACGATTTGGTCAGAGGACAGACGCAAAGACTTCCTGTAGGTGTGTGCACTGGTCTGAGGAGTAGGTTGGGGTTCAGTCGGAGCCGGACGCTCTAAAGAGGCAGAAGCTGCACTCACCTCCTTTCCCTCCTCATCACTGGATGATTCTCTGGATTCCACTCTGAACACAAAGTACATATGCAGTCATATGTGGGTTTATGGTCACTAGCATTTTTCTTTGTTCTACATTTCCTTCAGAAAGCTCTTGTATAAAACAGAACAGGTTGGCTTAAAGCACTGGGAAACGTCACCTGATAATTTATGATGAGATTCAGCAAACCAAATTCTATAAAGGCTTTACTAAACTAAACAACAGTGGCACATGCGGCTATGTTCACATAAGACCTTTAGGCACAGTGACTTTTTTTATTGGCCTGGCAACGAACATAAAACGATGTAATGACTCACTTGCTGGAACGGCCTTCCATGGAGGTTTCCCCCTCTTTCATTGTTGCATCTTTCATCTCCATCTTTTCTGGGTTCTCTGACTGCACGACAAAATGACTAGCATTTGAACATGTAAATGAACTTTCTTGTGAAAAAAAGGTCTGGTCCCTACACTGCAAAATATCACATTAAGGCAGTGGTTCTTAAACTTTTTCTGCAGCCTCCTTATAGATAAGAATATTTTAAACCCCCCACTGTTACACACGAGTGCATATCTTTTTCTTTCAAACTCCAATGGAATTAATGTTAACAAAAATCACCTTCATGGTGGAATTATTATAAAGCGACATGTTTTACGCATCTTAATCATGCACTGAAATTAAATTTTCTTTACACAAAACCAAGCCCGAACAAAATTAAACATTTTCCCGAAGGCCGCATACCACAAACATTTTTTGGACGTTTCACAGTTTGATCGAGCACAAACATACTAGCCTTTGCTTGTTTAATTTCTCTTTTTGCGTTATTCCTTTACATTAGGAATAAATAAACATGGGACTAGAGGAATTCTTTTTTTTAATCAAAACAGGGTATGGAAGCTAAGTTCATTTCAGACCCTTTGCTGAGACACTCGTATTTAACTCACCAGCTGTCCATTTTCTCTTATCATTCTTGAGATGGTTCTACTCCTTCACTGGAGTCCATCTGTGTTTAATTGAACTGATTGGACTTGATTAGGAAAGGCACACTTCTGTCTATACAAGATCTCACAGCGCAAATGAGAATCATGGGGTCGAAGTAACTGCCCAAGGAGACAGAATTGTGGCAAGGCACAGCTCTGACCAAGGTTACAAAAAAAATTCTGCAGCTCAAGGTTCCTAGTGGCCTCCATAATCCTTAAAAGGAAGAAGTTTGGGGTGGTCAGTACTCTTCCTAAACCTAGCCGTCCAGCCAAACTGAGCAATCGTGGGAGAAGAGCCTTGGTGAAAGGTAATGAAGAACCCAAAGATCACTGTGGCTGAGCTCCAGAGATGCCGTAGCGAGATGAGAGAAAGTTCCACAAAGTCAACTATCACTGCAGCCCTCCACCAGTCCAACAGAAGACTCTACTCAGTTCAAGACATATGAAAACCCACATAGAGTTTGCCAAAAAACACATGAAAGACTTTCAGACTATGAAAAATAATATTCTCTGGTCTGATGAGACGAAGATTGAACTTTTTTTGTCCATCACCTGCCCTATACAATCAAAACAGTAAAAGATGGTGGTGGCAGCATCATGCTATGGGGGTGTTTTTTACCTGCAGAAACATGATGACTGCTTGCAATTGAAGGAAAGATGAATGTGGCCAAGTACAGATATATCCTGGAAGAAAACCTCAGACTGGAAGGTTCACCTTCCAACAAGACAATGACTCTAAGATACACAGCTAAAATAACAAAGGAGTGGCTTCAGAACAACTCTGGGACCATGCTTGACTGGCCCAGCCAGAGCCCTGACCTAAACCCAATTGAGCATCTCTGCAGAGACCTAAAAATGGTTGTCTACCAACGTTCACCATCCAACCTGACAGAACTAGAGCAGATCTGCAAGGAAGAATGGCAGAGAATCCCCAAATCAAGGTGTGAAAAACTTTTTTTTATTTTAGCAAGTGGCTGCAACGAAACAAAAGAGTGATAAATTTAAAGGAGTCTGAATACTGTCCGTACTCACTGTATATTGTTTTTAAACATTGATAGAGCCGAGATCCACCTTTGCTCATAACTCAGCCTTTCCTGGATGCTGCTTTTGGACCATGATTACGCATGATTCACCAGTTGACATCACCTGATTGAAATCATTATTTTATTTTTTTTTATTCATTACTTGCTTTAAATTTACCGTGTCACAATTTTGGAAAGTGTTGCATCCCTGAAATGCAGAAATTAATGTTTATGATCAAATTAAATGAGGTTGATCAGACAAAACCTCAGGTTCATATGGTCTTCAATGACATAAAAGTCTAAGTTAAGGTAAGAAACACATTTTATATATATTTTTTACATTTTTCTGATTTGGGGTTGTACACAAAATGCTGAAAAAATATTTTAAAAATCTCAAATTAAAAACAGATTTATTTTATGTCACTAATTATGATTTATGGTCTAGCTGGATATTTCATTTTTATAGTATTATCATTATAATATATCACAGTGGCAATTTTTAGTTACTTGATAAACTATTACTATTGAGAAAGGTTATATTAGCCGAAGTGGTCTCTTGTTTGTTGTTTTATTGAGATATAATATTATTAGAAAAATTGTTTTTTTAAACAAGCATGAAAAAACACATTGTGAAATTGTGATTCATCCTTAAAAAATGTGATTTTTGTCATATGACTCACCCGTTACTCAGGGTTTAATGTTCTTCTAAGGTGACTTTGACAAATGTACCTCACATATAAGGCTTGTTAATACTGTAGTCAGTAAAACTTTAAAGTCAGTCAAAAGGATTTAACAGAGTCAACTATCAAATATGCTGCTCACAGAAATTAGGGGACATTTCATTAGGTGATATTCCATTTTGAAATAACCCTTAATTTGTGTGTAGTTTATGCTTAAAAGCAGTGATTTAACCCAGAGACTGGACTTAGTTATAGAAGACAACATAAAGCTGTACAAAAGCTCTGCTCACCACAGGAAAAAAAATATTTTTGAAGACAACTGTTTAACAATATTTCCATCCCAATGGTCATGTGCGATAGGTAGTTTGGGGAATTGCTTTGTCATATGGTAAAACATTATTTTAAACTAAAAAAGTCCCTGTCCCATGACTTGTCTTGTAAGGTTGCCAGATAAGAATTCATTGCAGTTAGTTGTTGCATATGGTACTGAGGTGGCTGATGGTACTGATATAAGCTCCTTGGCCAAAAAATGTTGCTTAAAATTTTTTGCATCCTAATACATGTCTATGTATGGTTCCCTAAGCCTTAAAATGGCAATCCTTTGTATTACAAATGTTGCCAATGCTTTGCATTTCCTGTTTAACTTTGTCCTGATTAATAAATGGGTGCGGGGTCTTACCTGTATATCTATTGCATATCTATTGTAATGAAGAAGTATGCAAAATAATTATAATAATAATCAATATTATTACCATATTAACAGTAACATATTCAAACCATAATCACCTATTATATAAACTGCTCACAAACATTATGGTATATTTAAATAGGACATATTTGATTTTGGGGTATCCTCTAATTTTTCTGAGCAGTATATTTGAAAATAAAACATTAACTGCAGAATATTTGGCAATAATGCAAACATTTCCTGTTATCAAGGCTACGTTTGATGAATTCTTCAAAACCCCTGATATAAATTATATGGTGGGAGGCTGCTCTAAATATACTGCAAAATAAAAAGTTTTTTGAACAGTGTACATTGACAAAAATAAAACAGCCACATGTCAGATTGCTGCAAAACTCAGCATGCAGTTACGTAGCAGGCAGATTTGTAAATTATTACAGGTGTGACCTGATTAGACGCTGTTCTTTAAAAGGCTCTCAGAGGCTAGGTTTGGGTAGTGTACCTCTTGGTTGTAGGCCCAGGAAGCATTCCAATCTGGTAGAGACATTCATGGGAAACCTTTGCTGTGCTTGGGTGAAGATTATGCTACTGAAACAGGACAGTTTAAGCCTCGCTATGAAATACAACATGTGGCTGCAGGATATCCCGGACATATAACTGAATTGTTAGTGTCCCTTGAATAACTACTAGAAGTCACCGATGGCACCCCAGATAACACTGGTCAACAAATTTTCAAAAGTTGTTTGTTTCTGAAATGAAATGAATCATTCCCTAATGATTTTTATGTGCTGAATTCAAATATCACAAGGAAAACTGTCAATTGGCTCTAGTTTCTATGATA
>JAUZSV010030726.1:0-15461 GCA_034780495.1 Parotocinclus cesarpintoi | reverse complement strand
GGCCAGGCCACTTATGCAGCCAGTGTCTATTGAGGGTGTGGCAGTAGAGAGGGTTAAGACTTACAAGTATCAGGGATTGCACCTAGGTGATAGATTAGATTTGTCAGGCAACACAGACATCATTTAAAGGAAGGGGCAGAGTCGGCTCTATTTTCTAAGAAGACCAGGGTCTTTTAACACCTGTAGGAAGCTCCTGCATATGCTCTATCAAACTGTGGTGTCCAGCTGTCTCTTTTGTGCTTTGGTGTGCTGGGGAGGAAGCATTAAGAAGAGAAACGAGATGCAAGTGGACAAGCTGGCCAGGCGAGCATGGTCTGTTGTTAGTGTGGAGCTGGAATCTGTGGTGAAGGTGGCTGAGAGAAGGACACTACACAAACTGCTGTCCATTATGGATGATGATTGACACCCACTGCATACCATCATCCTGGACAAAAGAAGTAAATATGTTGGCAGGTTGCTGTCACTGAGCTTCTCCACAGACAGTCTCAGGAGATCCTTTGTCCCCAGAGCCATCATTGTCTACATCTCTTCCCGGCGGGGCTGGTAGAGGTAAAAGGACAGATGAGGACTGAATCTCATGTTCAAGTCTCATGTTAGGTTTATTTATCTGCACTGTATGACATTTCACTGTACACCATGTACATCTACACTTCTGGTCATTTCAGGCTCTCCTCTTTACTTACACCTTACTTACTTTACTGCCTTATAATGCTGTGTAGATATACTTTCTTGTACATATGTATTTATTCACTCAGTGCAACAAGTAAGATATTTTTTGCATGTATCTGTAGCTTACTGGACTAGTCATAATTCTATAGTTCATAAATAATATTACAATGCCGGTAGCTACATTTCTGGATTTATTCTGTACAACCCTCTGTGTTTTTTTCTTGATTGTGCTGTACTGTGAATACTGCTACTGGCTGCTAAATTTCCTTTGGGATCAATACAGTATCTGTCTGTCTGTCTACCCATCCGACCATCTGTCTATTCCAGAGTTACTTACAGACGTTACTTGTTTTCTCATTAGTATACTTTACCTCATACTACCACAAATAGATTCTAGCCAAACATTGTCCTGTTAAAAGCTGATTTAGGTACAAACTACAAACACTAATCAATTAAATTAATACAGTACTGTGCACAAGATTAGATATACATTTGTTTTAGCAATGGTAAAGTGACCATATATAATTATTTCTCAATCTCTTTATAAGAGTACAAACAAAAATACAGGATTTGTTATGCAGTACCAGCTTCTATAGACAATAGTGGAAAGTATTTAGTGTGACCTTGCCTTACATTTGAGCAACAGCAGCATCTGGCCGCTTAATCTGGATGTCAAGTTGACCCTTCTGCAGTCCGAAGAAACTTGATCAGGAATGGTCTTATTTAGATAGATAGCATCATAGAAACTACTTTGCTTTTAAGGAGAATATTGTGAAAAGTCTAAGATTTGGTAACGTTAATAAAGAATGGAATGGAGATTGATAGAAAAGAGTATTATGGAGTGACAATAGAGTGTTATTATACCAATGCTAAACCAACAAATGCTACTGTACATAGGCTTTAATATGGATAAGTGCAATCTGAGTCTACAATTAAGCAATGACTTCAAAGGTTTGCCATTTTAAGAGATGCATTCAGACTTCCAGTGGAAAGTCATTTCACCAACTGAGTAGCAGCACAGCAAAGGGTCTTGGTTTCTGCCTCCTACTGTTGTGATAGTTGGCTTATTTACAAGTACAAGGTACAGATTGGTCAGATTTGGTTTTGTTAAAGCGTTTAAGTACGTAGGGGCTGGTCCATTTTTAGATTTGTAGGCAGGCACCATTGTTTAAAATGTAATATGGACAGCAACAGCGAGTCATGAATGGAACACAGCAGTGAGGTAAAAAGAGAACTTTGATAAAGCGAAAAACAAATGTGGTGCTGCATTTGAATCAGTTCCAGGAGCCTGACTGTGCGGATGAAAACACCTGCCAGGAAAGCATTCCAGTAGACTAGCTTTGATATAATATGAGGTCAGAGTCTGCTCATGTTGTACAGGGGTTACCTGAGCGACCTTGGCAGTTTGGCAACATGAGCAGAGAAACTTAGGTGGCCATCAAAAACTAATCTGACTATAGTTTTTCTTGCCTTAGAGAGTGATATAAGATGTATCCAGGGAAAATAAAATAAAATATTGGAATCTGTTGTATATTAAGCAACTCAGTGTTACTAGGGATTAACCGTGTATCCATGATGAGATGTCATACACACATGGTAAGATGCAAATGGGGACCTGTGTAACTGATAGTCAGAAGAAGGGAGAGTATTGAGAATCAGTATGAGAGTAATAAAAGAAGACAAGTGATATTATAGCTTCATCAGAAGAAGTGGTGTATAAAAAAGTGGAAAAGTAGAAGAATCAGTATTGAACATGGAGGAAATCTGTGGAGATTTAATGTGGTGCACATGTGGTTCCTCACTGTGATGCCAAATATGATCTAGATATGAAGCAAGCCAGTGTCAGGCTGA
This sequence comes from Parotocinclus cesarpintoi, assembly GCA_034780495.1. NCBI lineage: Eukaryota > Metazoa > Chordata > Actinopteri > Siluriformes > Loricariidae > Parotocinclus > Parotocinclus cesarpintoi. The sequence goes on along the minus strand of JAUZSV010030726.1, from coordinate 12,941 downwards.
GCATATAATTTCTAGGCTAAAGAGGATGGAAAGAAAAATCTCCTGGTTAATAATGATAATGAGAAGAGAGATGATTAATTCAGTTTTAAATTCAATTGAAAATAATTGAATTGAATTGAATTGAATTGAATTGAATTGAAGATGATTAATGTTTGGCTGTTTAGGCAGTATGGAGCTTCTCAGAAGAAGGCCAGCAGGGCAGCTTCAGTACAGCATGCTGCTTTGGAGCCAGACTGGTCGTGATCATATAAATCATTCTACAAAAAATAAGACTGACAGCAGAATGTAAACTAAATGGTCAAAAAAGGTTTGAGTGCAAAGAGAGAGGTAATAATCAAACTTCAAATTGTGATGCCTGAGAACATAAGGCCTTGCTATAACAGCTTTGGTCAAAGTCAGATCTATTTTTATAGGACTCTTTACAATAGAGCATTGTCTCAAAGCAGCTTTATAGTTTTTAATTATCTTCTGTTTAAGGTCAATTCCAAACTGAGCAAGCCTAGGGCTACAGTGAAAAGGAAACAAAACACTAACATTATCAGATAAATCCTTGAGATAACTAAGACTTTGTTCTATTGTTTGTCTGAACCTGTTTGCCTCTGTTGCTGCTCATGCTCCTAACTTCATATGCACCCTCAACCATCCAGGTATTTTTAAGCTGTTCATATGTCCATCCATGATCTTCTTCTTAATCCACACAGGGTCAAGGACCAAGGTGCAAGGGCAGGAACAACCCTAGACAGGGCACCAATCCATTGTAGGGCACACACACAGTCACCTCTAAGGGCTCTCTAATGTTTAGAGACACCAATTAACCTAGCACACATGTATTTGGACTGTGGGCAGACAAGGGGAGGGCACACAGAAATGACCCAGGCCACTCAAACCTGGGATTGAACCCGGGACCTTGTGATGAGACAGCAGTGCTAGCCACCGGGCCACCGTACTGCCCCTCTGTTCATATAGCATGTGCTTAAAGCCATGTGCATTGTATTTTATGGTATTTAACAGCCTGTATAACACAAGGTGTAATATGGGAAGGATGAAAATTTAAATGTGAAACAAGAAATTTGAGCAAGAAAAATAGATTTAGACATTTTTGTTTAGTTTTTATTCGTTTACTAATTTGTTGTGTGAAATAGGTGGTCAACATATTTTTCATGTTTCATTAATTACATTAACACTGCTCTGGAAAGCCAATCATACGAGTTTTATTTGAACTCCTGACTATAAAACACAGCCACTGTTTGGGGCCTTGAGCCAGGTCCTTAAACCTGAACGGCCTTGCCCCTGAACACTGAAGTTGTACCTTGCTGTGGAAAAAAGTGTCTGCTAAACATTGTATTCCTGATTCTAATTATTTCTTGTTTGATATCTGTCACTAGATTTGTTCCTGGTTTAAGTTTTCTTTTTCTTTTTAACATCTGGAATTGTTTCTGCCTTTGCTCCCTCTCAGTTCCCTCTGCTGAACTCAGATTTTGTGTTACCTGCTGTGTCTGTGTCTATGAGTCTTCACTGGTGTCAGCCTAAACACCAGAGCTATCTAAACGACAAACATCAGGTCATGACCTTTAAATAGATACTAACATGTGGCTTCCAGTCTCAGGCACAGTCCACGAGTTTACCAAGACCTTGCAGTCGTATCTACTCTGCATTTTACATTTTTGGTACTGAATTACTGGTTTCCAAGTCACAATATGTTTTTCACCTTGCAGCAGGGATATGCCAGTGATAATCCTGTCTAGGGTATCTGTGTTTTGTACAAACATCCTGCCTACCCCTGGTTGTTTAACCACCACTGGCAGTTCCATTTATAGAGGCAGGTCCATTTCTGATAAGTAGGATTTTTGAAATAAAATCTGAATACCCGCACAGAGACATGGCCATACAGAATCATGCATCTTCAGCTACCCACACATCTGATTACCTTGCAGTATAAACATGTAGATGCATACAAATGTAAAAACACTTCCCTCTCACAGAGAAAATAAGATACACAAACCAGCAGGCATTAGCTGCACAATCCAGCACACACTATGCTGGTTTGTGTGTTTATGTGTGGGTGACATTTAAAAGCAACAGGAGGTCTGGACTTGGTCTGTCACACTGATAACACACGTTGCAGAAACTGCCAAAACTTTTTCTTTCCTACCTGCATTTAAAACAGTGGCTTATTTTGTATGCAGTGCCAGTCAAACATTCTTTGTTTATTTATGTATTGCACACAGCTAACAATTTGTTGCATTGCATTTGTGGTCTAAAAATGTCCGAAATTACAGGATGCACAGTATCTGTTTTAAAGTGGTTTCGTATTTGCATTTTAATGCTTTTCTTTTATGTGGTCTCAGTAGCTGGGGAACTGATATGTACTGTCCCATAACAAATACATGATTGTCATAGTTTTAAGACAGTACTGACTGCAAACATTAACTGGGCACTAATATAAATATTCAAATATGCCGCATTTAACATTCACATTACAGTCTGTAAAAAAGGGCCTTGAACATTGACAGTGCAGTACCATAGTCATTTTGTGTTTTTTATGCTACTGGAATATATAAATAAAAGGTAATTTGACAAGAAAACTGCAAATTATATTTAAATGTATCAAAGATACTGCTGAAAATATGAGTGGAAAGCTACCATCTACATAACATCCCTAATGGCATCGCACTTTTTAATTTATAAAAAATTCACAATAATTATAGAAAATATAGTAACATACTGTAATATACTGATATACAAATATACGATGAACAAAAATGCAGTGCTAGACAACATTATGAACAACACAGAAGATCAGCCAAAGGAACCAGTTTAAATATACTGCTCACAAAAAGCAGTTTTATATATATACTGCTCATAATGTAATAATGAAATATGAGATGAGTGACATATTCATGGTTGTGAACAGAATTATGTCAAAACTAGACAAGAGTGGCACATATTGATTGTTCAGTAGGGTGTATGATCACTCAAGACTTTCAAAAGACATTGACAGTAATGGGACATAAACAGGATCTCTCTCTCTCATTATTATTTGCTAACCTGCCTTGACTCACATATGAGCTTAAGTGACATCCCATTCCTGATCCAAAGCGTTTAATATGACATTGGAACCTTTGCAACTAGATCAGCTTCAGCTCTTCTGGGAAGGCTGTCCAAAGGTTTTGGAGTGTGTTTATGGGGATTTTTTACCATTCTTCCAAAAGTGCATTTATGAGGTCACATACTGATGCAGGACGAGAAGACACAAAGGTGTTCTATTGGGCTGAGGTCAGGACGCCAGTCAAGTTCATCCACACCAGACTCCTGGTCCACCCATGTCTTTATGGACCTTGCTTTGTGTACTGGTGCACAGTCATTTTGGAAGAGGAAGTGGTCAGCTCCAAACCTTTTCCACAAAGTTGGGACCATGGAATTGTCCAAAATGTCTTGGTATGCTAAAACATTCAGAGTTCCTTTCACTGGAACTAGTGGTCCAAGCCCAGCTCCTGAAAAACAATCCCACACCAACACCATAATCCCCCCTCCACCAAACTTTACACTTGGCACAATGCAGTGCCATATTATATATATATATATATATATCCTGTTCATTTATTTTCCTATTTACTTATCTTAGTCAAGGTCATGGACGAGTCTGTGCCTAGCCGCCAATACAGGGCACAAGGCTGGAGCAACCCAATTACCTTATCATGCATATCTTTGGACAAGACTAGATTTGAACAGCAAAGTGACTGCTCAGTCAACTTGCACCATATTTCTCCCATCTGACAACACAGTGATCTACAATTTCTGATGAAATAGCTGTTCTGGATTTGTGCTGAGGCTTCTTGCACTTTTCTGATCATCAGCTTAAGTCCACTGTGTACACAAGATTACATCATCAAAATGCATAATCCTAAAAACAGGCGTACTAAGGTTCTGATACTGGTGCGAATAGTTTGGAAGCCGTAATTTGAAATTTGATCAATTTAACTAATCCAGTTTGTAAACTAGTTATTTCTATGGTGATGTGGCAAAAGTTGGGTTTTTAGTATTGGTCTTGACCAAATATAGGAAAATCAATTATGATAAATTAATTAGTATAGGAATATATTTATTTGTCTGTCTTTGTCTTAATTAACAGATGCTTTGGAAGTACACTGCTTAAATTAGGGGATATTTCATTTTATAGTATCCCCTAATTTTTGGAAGCAGTATATTTACTTACCCATTCAAATCTCTAGAGATGGCAATGGAAGCAAAAAACCATGGAGGGCTTCTACTGGGCTGAGGCTAAAAGAGATGGAGCAGAATGATTGCTGAGACTAACACTAACAATTCAAAATGTTCTGTTACTCCTGTATCTGAATCTAACCCCTTGGTAAATGAACATAGCAAATGAACAAATGTACATAACACAGGTGCTTTGTCAACAAATTTCCTCCTGCTAAGCACTTGGATATGAGGTTTGTGTGTGTGTGTGTGTGTGTGTGTGTAATGATGTAATGAATATGCCACCTGTGTACTCATTCTTGTTTGGTGGATTTAACAATCCTCTCTACTGGCTGTCTGTCTGGGTCATCTGGAATTTGCTGCGTGTGCATGCTCTTACAGAACCACTGCTCTCAACACCTCCTAACAGTTAGTTCAGAATGGCATAGATAGCAGTTTTATGATGGCCTGATTCCTTTGAGCTGTGGTCTTCACTGATGAAAACACTATTATATCAGGCTGGTTACATTTTCCTTAAATATTAATTGACAAATCAGTTTTGCATGGTGGAGCCTTGCCATGAACCATTTTTTACCATAACTTTTCAGACTTCGCATTTATTGTTAAACATCACTTTCATTCAGTCATCTATACTTCAGTTGCTTGTCTTTAAGCCACCATAACCGCACTGCTGGTTTTATTTTGGTTTCACTAATCCGATTTCATTCAGCCAATTTCTTACAGCCTTCAATTTCTATTTTCAAGGCATACTGGTTTAAGTTTTTTATTCAAACACTTCGTCTTTCTTACCCATTGGTTATTCTGTTATAACCTTCCTATTTTATTTGTCTTTGCATCAGATTTGAGACACAACTGACTGGAAACAACCAACATCTTTTTTCATAGTCTTTGTTGGAATTCCTTTTTAAAGGAATTTAATGTTTTCCACTGGTTATTTTTTTTATAACTAAATGCTTGTTTTTAAAATGCAAATTACAAACTGATTCAATAATATATTTCTCTCAACATTGAGTGAGTCCAATTATTTTTGTGGGTAGCACCGCCGTACAGCAACAAGGTCCTTATTCCTTCCCAGGGTAAAGTGGCCTCGGTCCATCCTGAATGCAGTATGCATGTACAACCTGTGTCTGTGTGGGTTTACTCTGGGGTCCTTTCACAGTCCAAAGATGTGTGTAAGGTTAACTGATTACTCTTAATTGGCACTGACTTAATTGTTTATATACAGCTCACAAAAATGAGGGGATATTTCAAAATGAATATGAAGCAGTTAAAAAAAATTATCATTTGATATTATTTAATCAAACATAAATAATAATCATAATAATAATAATAAAAGCATCATACATTATAAAATCAAATTAAAAGTTGTTCGCTCACGCAAATGAGATGTAAAATCAATTACTGTGATTGAGTAGCAAGTGACATAATCATGGGGTGAACAGAAGCATGTTAAACTGGATGAGAGTGCCACATATTGACTGTTCAGTAGGGTTTATGGTCACCCAAAACTGCCAAAACATACTGACAGTAATGGTTCAAAGACATGATGAGATTGTCCAGCAGTTCTTGTGGGATCCTCTTCCCATTCATTTTGAAATCCCCCCTAATTTTGGTAAGCAGCATATATGATTAGTCTTGAGATAACCTTGTGTATAGCTGTAACCTTGTGTGTGTTCCTAAAACGGCCCCTGGCAGTGATGTTCAATAATTAAAATACGCAAAAACCTGAGTAACAATATGCTTTGGTGTAATGATTTAGTGTTTTGTTTATTACAAAATAACATCAAAAAACAAAGTTGAATTAATTAACTGAATTGAGATATGAGAAAAAGAGTGAATCTACACTAAGCAATAACAGAATATTGCAAGAATGGTGTTATGGCTGCAATTAGGTTACAAATAGATTAAAACAGGATACGATTGCATTGAGGATATTTGCGTTAAGACTGATATGTTTGCATTTTCCTTTTTTTTCCAATTGTTAGGTTTGTTTACCTGGTGAATGAGGTAGAATCAGATTTTTTTTTCCTTGATTTTATATGGACATTATGGTGGTGCATGTGGTAACCACTCCAGAGATCCTGGGTTTACTCCAGGTGCTCTGGTTTTCCACATATGGTACGTATGCATTTTTACCTATGAGCTCTGAAGTTTTGGGCATGGCCCTAGATTTAAAATTAAGAGAGAACTAGTGATATAAGAATGTAGAAAAAGGAAAGAGAGTGAGACAGGCTATGATGGGGGTTGAACGAGAATTTGGGCGAGAGCGATAGGTTTTAGATTATTAGCACTTGTCACATAAGAACAGATATTTAAACAGTGAAATTGGTCTCACAATTACTCATTACAACTGAGTGAAATCTAAATGGTGTCAAAATTGTGGAATCTTTAATCCCACAAGGATAACATGAGCAATTAATATATAAATATATGTGGAGCATATGGGTGATTGTAATTGAACGTGTCGTTTGCTGACAACTGTGCTACAAGGTATCAATGCATGATGAGGGAGCGTGGTAGTATAGTTCATTCATCTGTCAAAAGGCACTTAAGCTAGTGAGGTAGAGTAAAGGTTGTGATGACTTATGGTGGTATGGAAGGTACAAAAATCTAATTTATGATATGACACTCATTTAGCACTGAACTAGATGACAGTAAGTGATGATTAGTTTTAATTTCTTGGCCTGACACTGGTTTAAAGATGAGAGTATAACAAACCTTTTTACTTCATGCGTTTATTGTTTTAATATATAAAAAAAAACTATAGGCAAATTACAGATATTCTATATTACAGTGACAAAATTAATATCTGAACTGAAACACAATCACACAGCCAGCACAAATGAGAGAAGGGCAAAACCAACAAAGAAACAAATACTGGTGACTAAACATAATATTGAAATACATTTATGATTAATATGGGTTCATTTTTAATGCTGGAGGATTGTTTATTAATTTCGATATGGATGTACACTTACTGGTCACTGAATTACGAAGATATGTACATTTACACATTTATGCAATTATGTAATCTGTCAATCAAGTTACAGCAGTGCATTGCATAAAATTACAGGTCAGCAGATTAACGTAATGTTCACATCGACCATCAAAAAGGTCAAATAAAATGTGGTCTCAGTGATTTTGACTAATGCATGATTGTCAGTGTAAGTATTTTTGTAGTTGCTTGTAGTTTATTTTTCTGTTCTACAGTTGATATTCTTGCACAGCACTCTTTCAGTGTCTAGATCTACACCATTTCAACAAAGTTGGAATGTTGTGTAAAATATATATAAAAAAAGAATGCAATAATTTGCAAATTATTTTCAACCTATATTCAATTCAATACACTTTTTTTTTGCAAACATTCACTCATTTTGAATTTGATGCCTGTAACATGTCCCAAAGAAGTTGGGGGCATGTTTACCGCCTTTCCTTTTACTTTGTACTAACACTATAAGCACTTGGGAACTGAGGACACTAATTGTTGAAGTTTTATAGGTGCAATTATTTAAGCTTGATGTACAACATCATTTGCTCAACAGCTGAGGGACTTTGTTTTCAAATTTTGCGCTTCATAATGCACAACACATTTTCAGCGGTCTGGACTGCAGGCAGAACAGCCTCATACCCACACTCTTTTATTACGAAGCCACGCTGTTGTAACACATGCAGAATGTGGCTTTGCATTGTCTTGCCGAAATAAACAGGAACGTCCCTGGAAAGACGTTGTTTGGATGGCAGCATATGCTTCTCCAAAACCTGTATGCACCTTTCAGCATTACTGTTGCCTTCACAGATGTGCAAGTTACCCATGCAATGGGCACTAACACCACCCCCTTCCCCATAACATTAGAAATGCTGACTTATGAACTTTGTGCTAATAACAATCCGGACAGTCCTTTTCTTCATTGGCATGGAGGACACGACGTCTATGAGTTCCAAAAGCAATTTGGACTCGTCAGACCACAGGACACTTTTCCACTTTGTGTCAGTCCATCTCAGTCCATTCCTAGAGAAGCTGGTGGTGTTTCTGGGTGTTGTTTATATATGGCTTTTGCTTTGCATGGTAGAGTTTTAACTTGATATTGACTGTAGGTGATACAATTCCTAAATTCCTTGCAAACTGTTGGACTTTTTGTTAATAACGTTTGCCCCACCCTTGCTTGTGAATGACTCAACCTTTCAGGGATGCTCCCTTTATACCCAATAATGACACTCACCTGTTCCCAATTAACCTGTTCACCTGTGGAATGTTGCAAACAAGTGTTTTTTGAGCATTTCTCAACTTTCCCAACTTTTTTGGAACGTGTTGCATGCATGTTATTCAAAATGAGTGAATATTCGTCTGTCAGATTAAGATTCAAATTAGATTTATTTGTCATAAAAAAAAAAATTGTAGCAGGTACAAATGTATATTGAAATAAGAAGTGAATGCTAATTTAAATATTTTTTATTACAATTTACACATAACACAAACAAACAGTTAAAGACAATAGAGTATAGTATTGTAATGTCAATGTTAAAATTATTCCCGGTGCATGATATAAAAAAATATATAAAGTGGCTATGTGTTTGTGTTTTGAGCAGATTAATCCATACTCATTAAATGTTTAATGTCCAAGTAAAACTTCCTTCTCAGATTCTCTGTTCTGGCCCTGATGGAGCGGAGACATTTTCCTGAGGGTTGCCATTCAAACAGATAATGGTTTGGGTGGTGAATGTCCTAAATAATGAGATTTCCTGACGCCCTGCACCGCCTGGAGTAAATATCCTGAAGTTTTGCCAGTGCAGTCTTGATGATGCACTTAGGGCATCGGATTACTCTTTATAGGTTTTTCTTGGCCTGGAAGTGGCAATTTCCAAACCAGGCAGTGATGCTCCCGGAAAGAACAGAGTTGATGGTGGAAGAAAAAAAGAGTTTCAGCAGCGTTATGGAAATCTTGAATTTCTACAACATCCTGAGGTGGTACAATTGTTGATGTGCCTTCTTTATCTGGGTGGAGATATTAGTGGTTTATGTCAGGTCCTTAAGATGTAGACACCAAGGTAACTGAAGCTGGTCACTCTCTTGACCGGAGTCCTGTTGATATGGAGTAGTGTGTACAAAGTTCTCATTTTCTATTGAGACAATGGTGCTGAAGCTGTGAGTGGCTGTACAGTCATGGGTGTGTAAAGAGTACAGGAGTGGACTCAGTACACATACGTGGGTGACACCGGTACTGAGGATTATGGAGCTGGATGTGAAGTTATGTGAAGATCTTAACCATTTGAGGTCTGTCGGACAGGAAGCTCTGCACCCAGGAACACAGTGAGTGGTTCAGCCCTAGATCACTGAGTGTCATGACCAGTCTGAAGGAAACAATTACATTGAACAACAAGCTGTAGTCAACAAACAGCAGGTGTGCATAGTTCCCTTTTCCTTTTTGTAGCGCTAGGTACTAAGCTAATAGTGCTAGTGGTATTTACATTAATGTTGCTAACCTTAAAGGTTACCATAGGAATGGTCATATCATTAGTCACTTTAGCTACAAAACTCGTAACCACTTCCGTAAACTCATCAAAGTCAACAGTGCTCACCCGAAGCAGGTCCCAATGCGTCTTAAATCATAGCCTCTGATTGGGGCGGCCCAGCGTCTGACCTCTCTGGTTGCCAGGGTTTCCTGTCTTTCAGAGGCGATATTGGCACTCAGATTGTCTAACAAAGTTTACTGGTCTTCTCATATAGTGTACAATCAATGAACATGTTTTATTTTGAATTAATTTAAGTCTTTGAGTCCATGATCATAACTGACACAGTGCTTTATTTGTGGAGCCCACCACAATTTTCTTTTTTTGTTGTTGGTTTTTAAGAGGAGTAAAATCTTCTATCATTGTTAAGATTGAACTTTATCACCTCCAGGCAATCGATGGTAAACCCATTGGACGACTCCTAATACACCCACCACCCCCACTCCTAGGTTCTTCCACAAACCAACAGGCTGAACTTTGAAAACATCCCAGTCCTGGCCACAGAGTCACCACATCACCAAATCTTTCTTGGATTACCACTGTCTACCACTGCACTGGAACAGCTATACCAGGCCTGGATCTTCACTAAGGTGGACTTATGCAGTGTTGATAACTTGGTGCTTATTCGAGAATGTCACAAGTGGAGGACAGCCTTTAGTACAATTAGTGGGCACTACTAGTATCTGGTCATGCTATATGGGTTATCATTGGCTCCCAGTGTGTTCCAGTGTTAGATCAATGATGTACTAACCGAGCTGTTGGGAAGGGGCAATAACACATAAATTGTCAACATCCTGACCTACTCCAGGGCATATTAGAGCATATCATCCATATTTGCCAGGTGGTAAAGCTTCCTCTACAGGAATCAACTCTTTGTCAAACTCCACATCCAACAGATACAGCTTCCTGGGGAAATTATTAAGCCCCAAGGAGTGTCTATGGACATGGATAAGGTGAGGCCGGTGACAGTGTAGCCACAACCTTTACTGTATGGGACCTTAAGTGATTCCTGAGGTTTGAAAAATTTTGCTGGCAGTTTATCTGCTCCTTTAGTACAATTACCAAGCCCCTCACACATTTTTTTAGAGGGGGCACCAAGTGATTGTAATGTTATAATTAGGCAACTTCCACAAGCTCAATACCGCCTTCACTACCATCTTTATACTCTGCCTCTCTGATCACAGGAAACCCTTTGTCGTTAAGGTCAACACCTTGAATTCTGGAGTGGTAGCGGTCCTGTCTAGACTAAACTTTAATCCTGTGGCATTCTTCGATTGAAAACTCACCCAGGCAGAATGTTATAACAGCGTCGGTGATTGAGAACTTCTGATCATCAAGTTATCCCTGGAATAATAGCGACAATAGTTGGAGGGAGCACTAAACCGGTTCAGCACATGGAAACCTGGAAACCTGGAATCCTACCACCCACATGTTTTATTCCATTGATAAGGAGATACTGTATCTAATCAGACTTGATACTGCACCCTGCATCTTTTCTGGAGAATTAAGTCTTTGTACCAGCATCCACTGAGGGTAAAAGTAATTACAGGAGCACACAGCTCTCCTGGCATGGCCCTGCAATTGCTTCCTACACCCATTTTGTGTGGATTCTACTCAGCACACGTAACACTCTGTCATTTTCTCTTACACATGCACTATGGCAGCAGACCCCTATGTCACCCCTGTGAGACACTCCTGAAGTTAATGAGCACTTGCTATCACAAACTTAAAAAACACACACACCACACTGTTAACCACAGAAACTCAGCTATACAGAAATACAGTTGCACCCAGTCAGAATCAGAATCTGATTTATTTTATTATCTGAATATTATATATTTATCTGAGTTTATTTTGCCAACTATGTTTTCACACACAAGGAATTTGGTTCCAGTAGTTGGTGTCTCTCTAGGTACAGTTGTCAACATATAATTTAGGATAATATACAACAAACCATGTACAGACAATATACATAATGTGCAGAAGTGTTGTAGTACAAATAGTAATTTTAACAGTAATGTTGACAGTTGTGTGTACAGTAATAAAACATGTTTGGTAATGAACTAATTTTGGTGCTAACCAGTTATTTATGAGAGTGATGGCATTAGGAAAGAAACTGTTTGTGTGTCTGGTAGTTTTTGTGTCCATGGATCTGTAGTTCCTGCCGAAAGGGAGAAGTTGAGAAGAGGAGAAGAGGCAGTGTGCAGGGTGGGAGGAATCTGTAATACTTTTCTCTGCCTGTTTCCTGGTTTTTAAGGTGTATAAGTCCTGGAGGCTGGGCAGGGGAGCACCAATAATTTTTTCTGCTGTCTTGTTACCTACAGTCTGTCCCTATCTTGTCTTGTGGCTGTTCCAAAACAGACTGCGATGGAAGAGCACAAGACAGGTCCAATGACTGCAGTGTAGAACAGTTTCAACAGCTACTGTTGCAGTCTATGATTTCTCAGTTGCCATAGAAAATACATCCTCTGCTGGGCCTTTTTGAAGATGAAGTTGAATATTTACTTACTCAAAGCTAATACTAAACTAAAAATACTAATACTAGTAATGCTACTAATAACAATACTACTCCTAATACTAATCATACTACTACTACTACTAATACTACTGCTAATAAAAGAACAACTAATACTAATATTACAAACAGTAACACTTCCACTATATCAATAATAGTACTAATAGCAGTAATAATACTAGCAAAACCAATACTAATAACATGACTACTACTAATAATAGTAATTCCATTAATACTAATAATAAAAAAGTAAAGATAATACTACTAGTAGAAATACTACTACTGCCAAGAACAATATATCATGACTGATATACTACTAATACTATTACTATTACTAATCCTAATACTAATACTAATACTAACTGACCAGTTTATTCGGTCATGTATTTGTATATTTTGTAGATGTTCCTCCTCCTCGGCTTTATTCATGATTCGCCTGGTTAAATTAAAGGTTAAATAGAGTAAAAATGAATAAGGATTTGTAGTATTACAATACTACACCTGGTAATACTCCACTCCTAATACTAAAGGAGCTAAAGCAGCGTGGGAAATCACCACTCTAACATGCTGACTTATTGAGATATTGATTAATGCAAATACATTTGGCTGAAGGTCAGCGTAGGAAAACACACACACACACACACACACACACACACACACACACACACACACACACACACACACACACACACACACA
>JAUZSV010030616.1:0-15469 GCA_034780495.1 Parotocinclus cesarpintoi | reverse complement strand
TGTATAAGTACTCAGCATACAAAGCATAATACTGTAAAAAACAAGTTCTTACTAAATTCCAGTCAATTTTTGAAACACTTATCCAGTGTGATTTGACGCGCCTAGGTACTTTAGGATTTGGTCCGAATAAGCGGCTGGTCCCATTAACCGGAATCGACTGTATATGTGTGTGTGTGTATGTGTGTGTGTGTGTGTGTGTGTTTGTGTAATAATTGCAGTGAAGATCAGTGCAGTATTACGGAATGATTCATCCAAGCTAATCACAAGATCCTGGGTTTCGATCTCAGGTGGAGTTTCCATGCAGTTTTCTCCCAGAATTAATAAACAAAAAAAAACAAAAAAAAAGATGATTAAATAAGTTAAAAATTGTGGGTTTAGTCATCAACAACATGGTATACATTTCCATTAAACCTAATTGTGGCCTAAGATTTTTTCACAACACTACATAGCTTTAAATACAATTACTATTTATTTCTGTCTGAAATTCAATGTGTCATTAACAATTATCCTAATTTTTTAAAAAGTCTATAGAAGTCAGTATGATCAGGTGATCCTGGCGACTGACCGGATGACTGCTTTAGAAGTGTATGCTAGACTAATACTGCTTTAGGAGATCAGTAAGTTGTGCCAGTGCCAAATCACTGAGGTGTGTCAGCATCATTAAGAGAACATTGTAGTCAGTGTGGTACTTAAAAGGCATCCAGTGTAAACTGAACAAGATTGGGCTAAACTTTGTTTTCCTATTAAGCATTCTGAACAAGCTGAAACATTATTAAAAAGACATTGGATTATAAATCAGTATTAAGTTCTATATAATGGTACTTTCCTGTAACATTTGGGTTAATAGGACAATCATCAGAGGTTTGAAATTAAAAAAAAAAGAAAAACCCTTAGAAGCCTCAACGAACTGTTTGTTTTTTTTATCACAATGTGATATTTTGCCACCCACCCAGTCCTGTCTACCATGCATAGTTTGTATTTTGTTATCCATGTTTGGTCTGTTACGGCCATCTCTGTCTGACACTTTATCAGGCACATTATGAGAACTACTTCCCTCTGTAGCAGTTCCTCCCACACATCTTTGAAAGGTGATTTATGTAATGGCCTCAGCTTCAGGTTTGACTTACGGGCCTTTATGTGACATGAAAAAAATATAGTTATTGTTAAGCGGTTTGATTTAAATCAAATTAATTATGGTTTGATGTGTGGAAAAATATATGACTGGCACCCAGTGTCACACCAGTGAGCTCTGTTCTCTTGACCGTGAGAGTGAAGGTCATCTGTGTGTCTGTGTAGATGTTGTTTGGCATTCCTTCGAGATAGAGAGAAAGTAAGCAAAGGAGCACTTATACAGACTGTGACGATTTAGTTTTGAAGGACTCTTCTACACTCTGTCTTACATGGAAAACTTATATGATTGATTCTAATTATATACATAATTACTCTGGTGTTTTAAGAGATGTGTTTTGTATGAACTCGTGTAGTATTGTCAGTGCTTAAACCTTTAAGATTTCAGCCAGTAGGCAGATTAGTACAGTATCTGGAAACAATAAGATGAAAGTGCGCTCCAGTAGCATGATTTGGCTTTTGTTGAGTAATGAACCAAAAAAGTTTATTATTTGTATAGTAATGTTATAGCACATTTTGACATATTTGGATCCTGTAAAATAATCACTAAGAAAATGACATTCAAAAAAGGACATTTGGAAAAGAATATTATGGCGTAATAATTGCAAGTCTGGAATGTGTGTGTCCAATCAACAAAGTGGCCATTATGTTATTGCTAAAATAACAGATCTAATAGTGGTCTAATAATTTTGCACAGTGCTGTTTTTTTTCCCATTTGAAGCAAAGATGAAGAGGCCTTTTTCAATCATTTCTCTATAAATGAATGACTTGTTTTATTAATGCTATTACATTGAATGTAATGGAATCACTGGACCTTGGACCTGATGGTCCAGGATTCAAATCCCACCTCTGCCAAGCTGCCACAGTTGGACCCTTGAGCAAGACCCTTAACCCACCATTGCTTGAATTGTAAGACCGTATGAATTGTAAGTCGCTCTGAATAAGGGCGTCTGCTAAATGCCGTAAATGAATCGAGTTTTAATTTTAGTGTATACATTCATCTATAGTGTTTAAACTGTGTCCAACCTTTGCATTCTAACATATTTTGCTGGACACATAATTTCCACACTTCATAATTGTTTTTTTTTATCATTAAGCAGTTACATTTTACAGTGATGCTTTAAACTGTCGTTATGTTCCTTACTTTCTATCCCACAGCTCGACCGATGGTCCAAACAACTCTGTCCTCACCGACCATAGTGGCTGGAGCCAAAGACCTGAAAATGACTGTTGCTACATGTGTCTCAGCCAATGGGAAACCCCCCAGTGTGATCACATGGGACACTGAGTTAGATGGTGAAGCCAACACTCAGGAGATCCGAAATGATGACGGGACATTCACAGTGCGCAGTGACTACAGTCTAACACCTACTCGAGAAAGTCATAAGCAGAGGCTCACCTGCATCTCCACCTATAATGATGAACAGTTCACAGAGAGTGTGACTCTCAACATACAGTGTAAGAAAAGGATTCACTTTTTAACACAATTCACATGTTAAATCTTATGAAGTCTATGTTTGAGTACCATAAAGAGAACTAATGTTTGCATGTTTGCCTGACTGGAAAAACGAGGGGAAATTTGTTAACTTAAAGTGAATGGACTGAATCCCATCATCTATACATCATACAGTGTTTTCTGTAGTCTTATCCCCAGTTGCATTCGGTTGTAGGTTAAGTGGCATTGTATTCACAATCCATGATAACCAAAAGAAAAGCTTTACCCCTGCTTACCCTGGTGAGTGTCACAGGGTAGGGTCTGGAGTCTAACCCAGAATTCAATGGGCGCAAGCAGGGGTAGACTCTGGACCCTGGAGCACCACTCCTTCACAGTGCTTTGTACATGTACCACCCAATTTTCATAACTCAAACCTTCCATTTCCAGCACTGAGTCACCACAACTACAATCCATAATGCATAACCAGATAATCCCCACAGTATAACGTAGATACATCATTAAAATGATCATTTACACATTTTTAGACTTTTTTTTACGAGGGTATGGAAACCGATACATCACAAATACACATTCAGCAGAAATCATACTGTAAATTTTTAATTTCCCAGGGTTTTCCCTAATACAAACCTTACTCATCTATGCTTAATGAGAAATTCTGATAAATATGAGAAAAACCATTAAAAAACCAGGATTGTGTGACATAGGGAGTGACATGGCAGGTGTGGTGAGCACAGTAAAACATCTTATCATCTGGGATTAATAATCTGGCTATATCACATAATAATCACATAGCTTCCCGCCTGTACATTTCTCCCACGTGTTGATTAAAAGAACCAACTGTCTGCTTTTCATCTGGCTGTTTATTTATACACTGCTGACAAAAATTAAGGAATATTTCAAAATGAATATGAAGCCGCTAAAAAGAAGCATTTGATTTTATGTTTTTAATCAAGGACATCTGAAAAGCAAATAAAAAGTTGTTCAATTCCACCAATGAAATGCAAACTCAATTATGGTGATTGAGTAGTAAGTGATATATTCATGGGGGAAATTGAAGCATGTTAAACTGGACAAGAGTGCCCCCACATTGACTGTTCAGTAGGGTGTATGGTCACCCAAGACTGCCAAAACACACTGACAGTGATGGGGCATGAACAGCATCAGACTGTCCAGCAGTTCTTCATATTCATTTTAAAATATCCCCTGCATTTATATGATTTAGAGTTTAATGTGTAATACATAAAACATTATGTTGTTGATCTGTGAGTTTGTATAACATTTTGGCTTTCAGGTGTATATATTATTATATATGAGAGAGGTTTGGGATTGTAAATATTTTATCGTCCGGTCCTATTTATACCAATATATTGTGTTGTACTTACAATTCACAGATGAGCCAGAGGTGATGATTGAGGGCTTTGATGGAAACTGGTATATAAACCGGGAGAATGTTAAGCTCACCTGCCTGGCTGATGCTAATCCAGCAGTTTCTACATTTCAGTGGAGATAGTATGTATTCTAAATTTTTGGTCAGTTTTTCCTTTGTGTTCTTGTATGTGTCTTTTATGTATGTGTTCTTTGTAAGTGTAAAAATACACGCTGTAGTCCATGTGATGCAGTGCACAATTTGTCACCCTTCATCACCCTTCACCATGGGTTACATTTAATGACATATTATTGTTTAAGCATGTGCATTTAATACTGAAATGGAAATACGAACATAGTCAATCATCACAGTATATCCTAGTTGTTTTGGCTACATTCCAAATTCTTATATTCTTCATGTTTCATGTGCACCTTTATGCCGAAACAAGTTCCTTGTCCGTGAATCCTGTTCACTGTCAATGGCAATAAAGTCGGATTCTGATTCTGATTCCAGCTTGAGCAGTATGCTAACATTTTGACTGGATCTTAATTTGAGTTGTCACAGTACAATTAAGTAATGCCCATAAGCCAGTCAGAAGCTTTTGTATATGACTGCTATATGGGGGCACCATGTTCAGTAACACATGATGTAAGCAATTCTGACCCACCGTTCCTGGTAAAGCAGGAGTATATATGGAAAAAAAAAACTGAGAGACCAGAAATTTTACAGAGCCTAAGAACCCTAGTCTTACAGGACCAGTATCTGAGATCTTAATTATCTGAACTTAATGGTTTCAGTTAACTGGGACTGTGGTGGCCTAGTGGTTAAGGTACTGGACTATGGACCAGGAGGTCCAGGATTCAAATACCACCTCTGCCACAGTTGG
This sequence comes from Parotocinclus cesarpintoi, assembly GCA_034780495.1. Classification (NCBI taxonomy): domain Eukaryota; kingdom Metazoa; phylum Chordata; class Actinopteri; order Siluriformes; family Loricariidae; genus Parotocinclus; species Parotocinclus cesarpintoi. Next base: position 10,633 of record JAUZSV010030616.1, on the reverse strand, counting down.
GTGAGCAAGGACTGAATTAACTGTAAGTCACTCTGGATAAGGGCGTCTGCTAAATGCATAAAATGTAAATGTAATGTCATGGGTGAACCTAGGGCCTGAGGTGCAATTCAGGTTGTTGCACTCCAGATTCTGGACTCCAGTGGATTCTCAGTGTTGGGAATCACATGACACGAACCAGAAATCACCCCCAAATTCCAAAAAGAGATATTTGTTTCTATAAAATAAGAGTGCTTCTGGTCATGTGAACAGGCAATGTTAAAGAACCAGCCCCAATCCACAAATTAGAGTGGTTTGGTTAGAAGTTCCATATATCAGTTTCTGGAGTCTTTAGTACTAATTGAGTTGGAGCCTGGACCTAAATGACCACTACAATTGCACCTTTTGATGATTAACACTTAGTAATGTGGTAGTCAAGGACGCTAGAGAAGAGTCCAAGTGAAGATCAAGTCCGATGCACATTGAGTCAAGAACAATAAATGTAATAGTCGAGTCCGAGTCAAGACAGAGACCTGATTAAGATTTTTTGGTTTTTGATTTTTTGGTTATCTGGTTGATATTCAGTAACAGTAGAAAAAAATCAGTCTACAATTTACATTATCTCAGACAGACGCATAGGACACAGCTGGTCTCGACAACAATTTCCGAGTCCACCATAGCCTGCTACACACTACTAATTAGCATATTCTTAGACTATAGACATGAAATTCAGATAAAACCAAAAGCCTTGGGTGACAAATGATCTGATCTGAATAGCAGACGCAAATGGTAGTGTGAAAATTGTTTTTGTTATTCAGTGGCTTGTAAGAATGCTTTCTTCCATTAAAAGAAGAACTCATTTTAAAACCACTTTGTACTTCTGATAGTCTGAATGGCTCCATGCCGAATACAGCAGAGTCCCGTGAGAATACACTAATCTTCAAAGATCCTGTAAGCTATGAGATTGCAGGCACATTTGTGTGTGATGCCACCAACAGCATTGGTACAGGATCAGCATCGGTCGAGGTCACTGTATCAGGTAAGTGCTGGTATTACAAGCTCTGTGTCTGTGTGTGTATGTGTGTGTGTGTGTGTGTGTGTTTGTGTGTGTGTGTGTGTGTGTGTGGCATGCTTGTCTGTGTATTTGGAATCAATAAGACTCTTGCGCCGTCCTTGTTTATCTAATCAGTTAAACTGTAATGCTTGTCATGGAGTGCCTCTGAAACATCATCTGATCATTCACTCTCTCATCTTCAACTCTTCTTGTATGCACATTCTGCCTTATCTTTGAGTTGCATGGTTTTTTGAGCAGTATTGCTTGATCTGTGTGGTCTGTCTTGAGATCATGTAACATGCCACAAGCCTGAATGTAGCACTTGCTTCCTGACTTGCTGCTGAGTGTGGATGCTTTTTGAGGTTCAAACCTAAATATTATAAATATCTGGAATGCTGTCTGCTGCATGGTCAGATATCTTTATCTGTGTCATAGAGCTCATCTTCCCTTCATTCCTTCCCTCTTGATCACAACCGTCTAATCTAAAGGACTATTTTAGAGAAAATCCAACGGATGCCACTAAACTATTATAAAAAGTTGTATTTGATAAGGCAGTATATTCGACTTGTTTTCTATTGCAGCTATGAAGCTAATGTAGCTAAAATCCCAGATACCCCAAACAAAACCTTCCTGTCAACATGTGCCAAAGCACTTCATCGCATCCAGTAATCATGAAAACTGTCTAATAGGAAGGAAGGAAATAAATGTAGCATAATGCACAGTCGTACAGTTACTAGCCATGACTTGCATTATACCTGATCAATTTATTTTTAAGGATCACTTGGTTCCAACAACTTTTTATTACATTACTTTCAGTTAGAAAGGAAATCTAAACTGCATTCATGGGTTTGTATACTGGAAGTTGGCAGTATTTTTAAAACATTCCTAACCTGCCAGTTTTAAACAGCAAAAATGTAACAATAACATCAAAATCGAATTCAAACTTTTAACTAAACCATGCTGCCTCTTTTTAATGAAATATTTTTATGGTCAGATGTGAAGCTCTATATAAAACTCCTACCTCCTGAGGTGAACACTTCCTCCATTTTATATGTTCTTGGCTGGATTATTGAACAGCTCCATTAAAAGTCTAAGCAACCAAGTTATTGTGCCATTAGCTGATTGAGTGAATTGTCAAAGTGAAATTAATTAATACCAGTTGTCTGTATTGCAAAACCAATTATTATACAGTCTATGGTTTCTTATTGCAGGTCGAAAGCTAAACGGTAAACCATGTTCTAACGTTAAGTATTTTTTTAAATTGCGGTTTTATGGGACATTATGTCATGTTTGGCTTCTGCTGAATAAAATTGCTGTTTAAACTGAAAATCCCATTTGTTTCTACCCATGATAAATCTTTGGCGTTCATTAGCTTGAACTGTTTGCTAGCAGTAATTTAAGGCTGTCTTCCCTACCAGATACCGTATGCTACATGGTGTGTCAGATTAGTTTTAACACTATGTGTAGCGCACCGGTTTGACATATTATTTAGTGCAGTTCTGTGTCGTCTGGGGAGCAGCCAAAATCAATGATCTGGTTTAGCATTTCTATAAGTCTCTCTGAAATAAACTCTGTCAAATACTAAATGTAGATTATGTTACATTCACAGAATAGAGCAAAAACAGATCATTTAACAGAATATTAAATTACTTGTTCAGGTGCTCAGGTGGTACAGCAGTGTTAGTCACCACCACTGATAACCATGTTCAAGGACCTCAATGATAACTTTGGTCTGACTTGGTACTTCAGGGATTTAAAGCATCTGAGAGAAAGATGGTTAAGACAAATCAAACAGGGTGGAAAAAAAGACGAGAATTAATTATTGGAAAGAATTGTATATCAATTAAGGCACATAATTCTGAACAACCATCTTGGTGAATCGAAATACCGTGCTAAATTAGTTTGCTGATTCTGTATCTAACTGTAAGTGGCAATTAAAGGAAAGCTTACACCCTGTTCCCTACCCTCTTTCTCCTCTACCCAGAATTCCCTAGCTTCTCACATGAGGTGTCTGAAGAGCAGCAGCGAGCAGGCGCTGCCATTGGTGGAGCGGTTGTGTGTGGCACAGTGCTGCTGGCAGCTATCATATTGTTGGTGGTCTTCTTCAATCGACAGAGACGAACATTTAAAGGAGATTATAATACCAAGAAGCAGGTGTTTGATGACAGTTTTGGCAAAGCTAACAGCTTGTCTTCAGGTCCCTCTGTGCCCCAGAGTTTGACCTCTCCAAATGACGAGAAAAAGCCCGAGCTTTGTAGTGGTGACGGTTTCTATAACGAAAACATACACGAGTTCTGTGATTATCCTGGGAACAGGATGGCACAGGACAGCAGGAGGTTTAGATATGGTGATCAGAACTATCTAGCTGACTGCGGAGCTGAAATGGAGGTCTCGGTGGATATGGTTCCTCAACTGGACGGTTCTGTTATTTCAAAGGAAGAGTGGTATGTTTGAAAGAGCACACTGGGGACGCATCTCTTCATATTCAACTGTTAGCAAGCCATCTTAATGTCATACACACAATCTGAACCTGCTGGTGATTAGATGTTTAAAATCCCAATTTATATGGACCACCTTGATCTTAAGTGCTCCACAATCCAAAATGATGACCACTTATTACCACACGAGGGACATTTGACCTGGTGGCCTCTGAATTCAAGCATGTAGTCCTTTGTTGGAGATTATTACTCTTGATATAATTTAATGGAACAACTGAAAGGCACTTTCTTTACTGTAAAGTTTTGCACTGTTGCTGTACTTTGTTGCTGCTTTGCTATCATACCAGTGTTTATAGTAAACAGAACCAACAACTGGCACTAAACTCTATAACATAAAAGATAATGGGTCCAGGTAGCGGACTGGGTGAAAATACAGAATGGTGTGGCCAAAAGATGTGCTTGTAATACTGAATTTTACTTTTTACCCCGGAGCTAAACAACCAAATGATGTACTAATTGGCGCAGGCATAAAAAAATACTGTGAAACAGTGGAACTGATCACTTTTTTTTTTCGTAAATAAAGAAGAAAGCTGAGAGGGCATTGATATGGCAAATATGCTGTAAAAACCTGATGGCAATTGGTTTGAACTTAATGAAAAAACTACTGTAAACAAACCAAAACAGTTTATCACGTCACAGATTCATTCATAATGGAACCCACAGAGCATTTGCATTTGGAATCAAAATGTATATAAAGAAGATCAATCTTCATAAATGCTAGTCATTTATTTATGAATTCATTTTTATCCAAGTGAGGTTCGCAGGGAGCCTGGGCCTAACCTGTAGCACAAGGAGCACGGCAGGACCATCAACAGACAGGGAGCCAATCCAGCGCAGAGTAAAACCACACATGGACAATTTAGACAGACTACGCAAAAACACTTGTCTTTGGTATTTGAAAGGAAACCAGAATACACAATGAAAACCTATGCAGACATGGGGAGAACATACTAAGCCTTGAAAATGAACCCAATTCTGCAGGAAAACATGGGCCTGGCAGCTGAGAGCAGTAGTATAATGTGATATAAGTGGAAAAATCTTGCACAAAATAAGCCACATGTATTTTGGACCACTGAGAAGGTAAAAAATCTGGGTAAAAAAAATCTTCTCAACACAGCAACGTCAGGGACCTGGTTGTGTGTGGTGCTGATGTGACTGGTTCACACACATCCTACAGCTGAGACCAGCCGAAACACCCAACCAGTGCTCTATAAACCAGTTCCATCCAGTGACTGCATACCTTCAGTATGTGTACTCAGTAAATTAACCAGTGAGTACAGGTACCAGGCTGGTGTGACTAATAAAATGGTTATTAATTAGATTCACAGATACAGCACAGCTCATCTAGCTGATCAAATCTAGACTCAGTAATGTTCAGTCAGTCATCTAACAATAAAATACTGTACATACACATATTTAGGGAGGTTTTTTTTTCTGTGGCAGGTCCAGGCTCTTTAAAAAAGAAAACATACTGTTTACTTTGTAAGATACTGAAACGGGGTGAACCAAATAAAAAACTAACTCAAAATCACCCCAGTTAAAGGTGGAAATCTGTGGAAATCACCCCAATTAAACATGGCATATTTGAGATTTAACATAATCTCCCAAGAGCAGGCACCTGGGTATTAATATATTTGTTTTTTCCTTGTTTGAGCATTTAGTATTGTGAGTAAATGTTACTGATTTTTTTTTAAGTTTTAAAAATACATCTATTTATATTGGCTTAAATAACTCTTCCTGTGTATCCTGTACTAATTAATTAAGCATACATTTATTGTTTGTGTCTTAAACTGTATAAGCCTGAATATGTGCTCATATATAGTTATGATTTCATGCTGAACACAATATAAAGCATGAGTTTATGATGTCATGTTTACATTTTAAGAACACATTGAAACTTTGGAGGCTTAATGTTTAGATGCACTGTTACATGGGCTCTGGTAGAATATCTGTACACATTTGTGTTGTCAGTTATTTACACAAAACGTGGAATGTTTGTAAGCTGGGGGTGTCATGGGTCTCCATCATGTAACAAACCCTGCACTGAAACTGGGGGTTGTGGGGCTGGTTCCTTTTACGTCACACGGCAGATATTTGATATTTATAAATGATTATTTAAGTCAAAGGCATAAGCTGAGCTAGTAACATGCCCCCTAAGTATTTTAGGTTTTACCATTGTTTATTCAGACAACATTTACAGAATACAGAAAAATAACAATTTATGTATTAAATTCTTTGAACCAGTGGTCCATATGACAAAAGTACAGAATTCGCACAGAAGACATTTTTAAAAAGTGGACTTTAGTAAATGTCGGTTACAACCCAGATTAAAGCTATAATATTTGGAATGTACCGTAAAGGCTTGAGTCAAGAAATAATTACATAAACTTAATTAAAATTATGTTTAGAACAGGTTATAAGTACAGGATTCATAGAAAGTGTTAATTAATCTATAATGTATGTATATGCCGGTTGCTGCTGGGGGGGGTGGGTTATATATTTTTTTAACATGTAAATCACCAACAAAGCCCCCTTTATCCCAAATAGTGTCTGCTTAATTTTGACCGTATAATCTTAACCAGTATCATCTGTTGTTTAATGTTCATGTTCCTGTATACAGGTCTGAACCTCAACAGGTTTCTTATTAGGCTATTCATTGTAACCAAAGTCATAGTGCAGCATGCTGAACCAAAACACAACATTTTTTTCCCCCAAAATGAAAATCAGTTTTAGTCAACAGCTGTATTTGTAAACATTTGTATCACGAACAAAACTACAATGTGCCTCAAAATACTTTTGCTTTTACTTTGTGTTGCTCTCAAAATTTTCACTTTATTTCCTTGTTCCTGTGCTTCCTGGAACATGTACATTACCCGGATTTTTTGATCCAGTTCTGCATGCTATCAGCAAGCCATACTGTAATTACGTTTTCAGAAACAGTAAGGCAAAACCACATGGAATGGCACTTTTGCTTGTGATGTGCCTAAATACAGAACTTCACAACGGGGACAAAAGGAAACATTTCCAGGATATCATTAAGTGCTATTGATTTCAGAGACTTTGTCTGCATGCTTAAGCACAAAATAAACATGAGGTTTTAAAATACCATTAGAGCAGGCATGAACCTATTTCTAATGGATTACAAAACAACCTTTGTAATACTGCTTAAGTCATTACTGGAATATCATTGGGCATATGTTTCTTGTTATATAAGGTCTGTGGTTTACACTATTTAATATAAATGTACAGATTGTGCTTGGTTGTGAGATCCGAATATTGCGTACATGTGCATACATTTGAACAAAATTCTAAATAAAATGATTTATAATAAGGTTATGTCATGTGTTCTAAACAAAAATGAGTTCCACACCTATTGACGCATTTTCTTTAGGTGCTTTTGTTTGGTTTGCTTCTTTATGTCCGCTCTGCCATAAAGTTGGGGGAGTGCTGCAGTGATGGCTGACCTTCTGGAAGTTTCACCCATCTCTACACAAGATCTTTGGATCCCAGCCAGAGTGACCATTGGGTTCTTGGTCAGCTCTTTTAGTGGGGTAGTCAGCTTTAGAAAGAGTCCTGGCTGTTCCAAATTTCTTCCATTAAGAACTGTTGAGGTCAGGGGGAGCGTGGCAATAGTTTGGTACAGTAAAACCTCTTAGTAGCTTTCTCCAGATCTGTGCCGCCTCCACAATTCTGTCTACATCAGTTCTTTTCTCCTCATGGCTCGTTTTCTGCTAATATGTACGTTCTTAGCTGTGAGACCTTATACGGACGGGTGTGTGTATTTCCAAATCATGCCCAATCAACAGAATTGACCGCAGGTGGACTCCAACCACGGTGTAGAAATATCTCAAAGCTCATCAAGAGAAATGGGAGACCCCCGGAGGTCAATTTCAAGTGTCTCAGCAACGGGTCTGAATAATTATGTCCATGGTAGATTTTAGTTTTTCCTTTTGAATACATTTGCAGTGGTTTTCTGTGGAGTGATTTGGGGGGGCAGTCACATTTTTAGACTGTTTATAAATTACTTATTAAAAAGTTTTTTTAGTCTAAGTCTAAATTCAAGAAAAATGCTTGAGAAACATTTGCACAGTGTAAAGTTTTTCTTATCCTATTGAATTCCATAAAAAATGCATTTCCTGCATTCGTGCAAGGGCAAGAAAATGTGGATCACAAAGAAGAACATAAAAGGTGCAGTGAATATACAAAACAAGCAAAAAAAAAACACTATTGTGCTTAAAATAAGACACAATCAGACCTTAAGTACACATAAAATGAGCCTTTCGCACACATCCTGGTCCTACCTCCAACAGCAAACTGAAAGTGACGATCATGAATTGTGCTTTAGACACTTGAACAAAAGCAGCTGCTCCTTTATCTGGCTCAGCAATGAATAAAAGGCTCAGCAGTGAATCAAATCTTTGTTCAAAATCTTTGTTCTAATTTGACATTTCTTGGTTTTCTATTCAGATTTGAAACGTTTAGAATCTGACTTCTGAAAGAAGGTGACCGAATCTCTCTTAGTGTACACAGGAAGCTATTTTGTGTGATTTGAGCCAGTACACTAACTGTGTTTCAGGTGTTTGCATGTTCTAATGCTAGGAGTTAAAGGAACTGGGAGTGTTGTACAGTCCTACAGCTCTATCTAAACATGCCTGAATATCACTGTTGTTTGCTGCATGTATTTTCTAGTTTGATTTTGCTTTCAGGCTAAGCAGATTAATCTTTTTGTAATGAGATAAAAGATGCTCTGTTACAGTTCCAGTAATCATGTTAAAATAGAAACAATGCCTCTCTTATTGAACAAAAGGCTTTTTGCTGAGTAACTTGGCCTGTATTGGCTGGTTGTCATTTTCTACTGACAGTGAATTTCTTTTCCACTCAGCAGTAGTGATGTGTTAAAGACTGTTTGAGACAGATATTGTGAGCTGCAGGCTTTTAGTTTGTGGATGGCTCTGTTTTTTTTCCTGGCAGGAAGCCAACCATTGTCTTTGCAAATCCATTACGGTGTGCTCTGATCGAGACAGACTTTCACTGCTGGGGAACTGGCATCACATTGTTCTGTGTGCGCAGTGACCTAAGTGGAAAGCCTACACGAATGCCATTCATGACAGACCCAATTTGCAGGGCTGATTTGGCACAATGTAAGGGTCCATATTCGAACAGGAAACACAAGCATCCACGAGTATAAACACAACACTAAACAATAGAGCATTGATAACGCTTAATAAGACTGAAAACATGTTTCAGAGGCATTCCATTTGTCACTATGATTTAGATCTTAAAGATCACATATTAGACAATAATTCAACTATAGTCATTTTATTTCATCAGTATAAAACAGTTCAATCAATGATTGTTACCTCTTGGTGAGTAAAGGTGAGTAAAAATGTTCTAAAAGTATCAAAGGAACTGACCCTTAAATTGAAACAAATGTATTTTCAAGAAAAAAATCAAAGTCGTCCTGAGACTGTGCGCTTGGTGTAAGTTGGAGATAATCTGATGAATACACACTAAGACCAGAAAACGAAACTACAGAGGAACAGCTCACAGTTACAGAGCCAAGAACCAAAGAGCTGGGCTATATGGTGAAAACCCTGAAAACAACATATCTCAAAACACAAACGTACAGAGTAGCTCCCTCAGTTTTGTTGTACATCATCCAGACACAGTTTACACCTTCTATACACCATTTCCAGGTGCTTAGCTGAAGGAAATTTGTTGTTCCAGTGCCTATCATTTGTCCTGCCATCGACAGTCAGCCACTGTCACCTTGCAGTGGTGTCATGAATAAGAAGCCTGGACTACTATAAACTGGACCTGTATTTTCCACAAACGGTTGGGTTACAGTATGAAGGCCTCATGCTGAGCATTACAATCCAGCCTTTGCACCAGCGTGACTGCCCCAAATGCTGGTAAGATTATCTGGGCAGCCACAAAAGTCGGTCACCCCTCTTAGTGATACGAGGGACACAAACAGTTCAGCGATATGTGGACGAGATCCTGCAGCCACTCCCTCGGCCTCCCTGGTCGCCAAATGTATCGCCAATAAAGCATTCATGGACCAGCTGGGATGTTTCACATTTGATTCCAAACTTTTTGACGTGTTATTTTTTCTTATTATTTAGTATATATAGACATTATGAAGCATAAGGTGATTGTGAAATAATGGTTGGCAATCATGGTTGGATCTTCCAGCAAGATAATCATGATCAAGAGCGTAAGTTCAAATCCCCATCAAATCGTTGACTGACCACAGAAACAACTTACTGGCATGTCCATCTCAGTCTTCTGTCTAAACCTCATTGAGATCCTGTGATGCAAAAAGGAGAGTGCACAGTAGCTGACCTTAATGTCTAATTAATGGTCCTTAAAATAATGTTTTCATATTACGTTTACATTCCAACACAAGTGTTTACTCCGAATCTTGCAAGGTTTTGAAATGCACTTTTCCACTGAAGACCTCTAAAGTATACATGGCATCACATACTTCATAAAGTATGAGTAGACTGTAAATAAAAATCTGGCTGGCCTTTTAAAGAAATCTCACGTCAGCCAATGGTTGGCTCTTCCAGCAGGACAATGATCCAAATAATTTACTGTTATTCATTTAAATTATCCAGAGTGACTTACTGTTTATACAAACTTACAAGTACCATTCAAGCAATAAATTTAAGGGCCTTGCTCAAGGGTTCAACCATGGTAGCTTAGCAGTGCTGGGATTTGAACCCAGAGCCTTCCAGTCAGCAGTACCTTAACTGCTGCACCACTGCAGTCCCAAAACATGCATTAAAAGTCACAGGAGATTGCTTCAAAACTTCACTATATTTCAGGCTTTCAATTTAATTGTATTAAAATGTGGTAAGGATATGTTTACCAAAGTGCCTATAATATGAGTATATTTTGATGGAATGCAATGTTTTACTGAATGATACTTTCAATCAAATGAGTAAATACTGCGCTGTTAAATTACTACACATGAACAGTGCAGCATATACAGTACTGTGCAAAAGTCTTAGGCCACCATTAGATTAGAAAGGGTATTGCTAAAACAATGGTATAGTGACCATTTATCATTATTTATCTGCCTCTTTGTTCAAATACAACC
>JAUZSV010030506.1:0-15471 GCA_034780495.1 Parotocinclus cesarpintoi | reverse complement strand
GTTGGCACCTCCACATCATTGCATTCAGTTTTTATTCACAATTTGTTTAGTGTCCCAACTTTTTTGGAATCCGGTATGTACATACTTTACATGTAGCAAGGTTAAAGTCATATTATTTAACCTAATTGTCACTAAACAGAGTACAATATAGAACACAAAATATATCACTATGTCACCATGAAATAAAATGTAGAGGCTGTGGTGGCTCAGTGATTAGGACACTGGACTGCTGACACATTGTGCTGCAAGTTTAAACTCAACTCTCCCAAACCATCACTCAGGGCCATATCTTACCCTATGCAGGTAAAAACACTAAATTAATTATTATATGCATCTTAGCATTTAAGACCATCTTTAACTATACCTGGCTTTAGTACATGTGTGGTCTTGTGGTTAAAATACCAGACTTTCCACATTAGCACTGTTAAATAAAGCTTTAAAATGTAGCATATAAACTTGCATAGTATTGTATGAAATTTTCTTATTTTACTTCTGCCAAGCTGAACAACCTTTACTTTTTTTTATATTAAGAGAATAAATGATTATATAAAACTTACTGGCTCAATTATGAGTCACTTTGTCTCTTGAAATGAGAAGCCAAGATAACCTTAAGGTGGCTGAGTAGAAACGTAAGTGCTTGTAATGTCACTGGTGCATAGCAGAAACATTTTTTATCTGTTTTATCCAAATGGGCAGGCAAAAGTGCTCCCTGGATGGAAAACCAATCCATCACAGGGCTTCATTAAGTTTCCATCCATCCCTCAGTTCTAAAAGATATAGAATAATATGAAAACATTAATAGGACTTCTAATAGGACTCCTAAAAGGACGGTCAGGTATGTAAAACCTCAAATCACTGCCAGTGAATCTGAAGGACAGTCAAACAGTAAGTAGTCTAAATACCAGTCAGTATTATTTATGCCCAGACCACCTACTGAGCAAGCCTAGGGTGACAGTGACAAGGAAAATCTCATATGGAAAAATATTTGGGAGGACCAAGACTCAAAAGCAATTCAATCTCCTATGGCAACCTAGATGTTATATGTAAAAAAAAAAAAATAATAACAAATACAAAAATAATGTAAGTAATGAATAATAATAATGAAAATAATAACAGTTTTAATATATAAAATCTTGGTAGAATAATACAATAGAGCATAATAAAAAAATCTAAAATTATAAATAAAATAAAGATTATAATAAACTGAATAAGGTATACTGTATTATGTAAAATATAATAAAACTGAGAATATAAAAGTATATAATACAATATTACAGATAGTGAACAAATTAATATAATACAATAGAGAATATATAGTATAGTTATATATAGTTTCTTGACATTACTTGACATTACTTAACATTAGGATCTCTCAGTTTAGGTTTTATGGCATCCTCATTCAGCTGGAGGAGTGGACGGGAGTCCGAGTCTGATGTGGACTGTGTAATGGTATGAGGGCTGGAACTGGTGTAGTCAACCATCTTTAGCAACTTTCCAGCAAGCCCAGACCAGCACTAACCAGCATAGACAAAACTTGGAACAACAAGGAACATGGCACTCACACAGTCTTTGTGGTTGACCAGCATACCACCATTCAAAATACAACATGTGCCACTCTCTGATGATTTATTTTTTTTTGTTAAAGGCATCGATGACAATATAGTATGTAAAATAACGCAAAAATTGCATCAGGGATGTATACCTAATAACTACAAACAATCAACCAGGCCGAGAACTAAATACTCACCCTTACAGACACACAGAGGCGCAACAGGGGCACATATGGTATTTATACTTTAAGTGTTTACATACATGCATGCTATTTAAGACTATTCAAGTATTATCTTATCTTATCTTATCTTATCGTGTATTAAGCATTTACCATTGAATAATTTAACCCTTTCTAATCAATCAGTCAAGGAATCAATAAATAGACAAATAATTAGGATTTTAAAAGTTTATGTTGTGTTTTGGATTGGATTTGGATGCTGATCATTTAAATCAAGACCATGTGCCATGTTCCATGGAACAGCCCCAGAGGCGCATATGTAATAAATAGACATATGTTACCAGTTTAATATACAGTACATCTAAAAAGAATAGATATTAAAGTAGAGTAAAACATTGGCTGCTATGACAACCTTTGCTCCTCTGAAAAGAGTTTGTAGTAGGTTTTGGAAAATGACTGTGAGGTTGGCTACTGATGTTCAACATCCAGCAGCACAGGATGCACAGCAGGAACCAACCCCAGACAAGGTGTCAGTACATCTTTAAAGATGCCACTTCACCTAAAGCATGTGTTTTGAATTTGGGAGGATACCAGATCATCCAGAGGAATTCTTGCAGACTCCACACAGACACCAGCCGGTCCAAGACACAAACTCAGATATTTGAGGCTGTAGTACAATCCCAGGATTATTTCAGGATTGAAATAATATTATTTTAGTATTGTAAATAAGTGAAAAGAAAGGGAAAGGAAATTACTTTGTGCACTTACAAAATGTCCCTGCTCATACTGAATAGAGAATAGAGAACATTTTGTAGCTTTGAACAGATATAATACATTTGTTATTTGGTACCTTTGAATAAGTGCTGTTTTTCAGAACTTTTTGCAGAACCATGGCACATACCCAACCAGCATTACAGTGCTTTAATCCCCCACATCCTTGGCAATAGCCTCCAAACCCATTTTCTGGGGGGTTGCTTAATCCACAGACGTTTCATTGCGTAATGAGGAAAGTTTGTGCCCCCTCTCTGGTGGCTAGACCAGAAACGCCCTCTTTTTGCTGCTTCTAATTGGCTACATCTCATGTCAATCACCGAGCTGGGCGGAGCCTCGACCTCAATAGTGCTTTAATGTCAGTGAGAGTTTCAGATCTCATCCCATCCCCATTGTGCGCTGGTGGATCCTCAGTGTGCTTCAGCATCACACTTTCACTGCGCATTTAGACAATCCCTAAACTTCAGAAGACTTTCTTTATGCAATAGGTTTGAATTGCGAATATACACCGTGGAACAGTGAGAGGTTCACCTGACACCCTATTCCACACATCGGGAGCGGGTGGAAGTTCAGAGGATCCTCGTGGAAGTAGTGAACGATCTTTCCCCACCACCCTACTTGGACTCGAGTCACTATGCGCAGCCACAGTGTATTGATCTTCTTGAACTGGTGTGTGATGGTTCGCGTGCTGGCGGATCAGGGGTGTTCACCATGCAAGGAGCGCTCGTGCCCTCCTGTCCCGCTGCAAGGCTGTGAGGAGGGGCGCGTGCTGGCCCGGGACCCGTGCGGCTGCTGTGATCAGTGCGCGCGCCTGGAGCTGGAGCTGTGTGGGGGTGCAGACTGGACCCTGGGCTACTGCGCACAGGGGCTCACATGCACCCCTCTCAATCAAACTGGCACCCTTACCATCCCAGATGCAGGGGTGTGCAAAGGTAAGTCGAGAGCATGGCCATTCTGTTCAGTTAATACTCGATTATGTGCCCCTACAGACTCACAAAGGCGCAGAAGGGACACAGTGTTTACATATAAAAAATATTTACAAAACAAACTCTATATAGTATGTATTTGACTTTGAATAATTAAACCATTGCTAATTAATGAATCAATAAGTAAATGAACACAACAAAGTATATGTTTGGATTTTGGATGCTGGTATGATGGTGATTTAAATCCAGACCATGGGCTACGAGTTTAATGTTCCATACTGATCCAAAATGGATTATGCTGGTTATTGCCGGTCTGGTGGTGGTTTAGCTCATGAGCTGGTGAAGCTGGTTGACCAACATGCTAGCGTCCAAAACACAATATAAGCTGGTCTTCTTTCAGCTGGGGCATTTTGGCATTGATCATTGACTGATAAGTGCATGTACCATTGTATTTCTATTGTAATTTTCATCTTGGACTTAAGTTTAATAGATTAAACTGTAAAAATCTTTAACAAATAAAGTTGGCAAAAGTCTGCAAGTGAACACAGTTTGTTGATATATAATAAAATGCATTATTCATGCCTCGGAGAGATTTGGCAATTTGAAACAAAACAGCTTACATTTCATAAATTGTCACAGTTTAATAATTAACACAATTGCCCATACATCAATTACTAATTTAATTGATGATTATTTACAGCAATGCTCTAGCATGTAGTTCTGTGTTTCTGTTTTGTGTCCTTCAGTCCTATTGCATGAATCTGGAAAAAAATATATCTAACTACACTACTTTTTGGCAAATGTTGCTTCTAAAACTGAGTGCCCAACTTTGTCCACTACCAAGCAACACTTCCTTGATGATTTGTCTAAACCATTCAGAGATATGGCAATGTATTGAGGAAGGTAAAAATTTGGATGTGGCATCTTATTAAAGTTTGTATAGTTTGGATCATTTCTAACACAAGTCAAATTATTATTAGTGGTAAGGTAAGGTAAGGAGTGACAGTACAGCAACAGCATATGAATGGCATGAGCCCAATTTGAAATAAAATGCAATATACTGCAGAATATCCTACAGCTCAGAATAAGGATGTTCAGCTTTTGTAAAAATGAACAGTAACATGGTCATTGTCTGCATGATAAAACATCATGAAATGCAATCTTTTCGTACAACATGAAATTCACACAGCATGTGGCTGACATCAAGCTCAACGGTGCATGACTACATCTGCCACTAGTGACCACATTTTTTGTTTGCCAATTCAAGTTGCAGTTACAAAGTCTTGAAAGATGGGGGTGCTGCTGTACCCACTTGTATCTGTTGTGCCTTTCATGAATTTATGCAGGGATACTCTACAGGATCAGGAGGACTCATACGCGATTTAGGGGGGCATAGGGGTGTCCACAATAATCTGTCCACAGGTGGTTCACAATTTCCAGCTTCACCCCTGAGTTTATGAGGATTTCTATATGGTTAACGCATGCTTAACACAAATAATAATGCTTATACTAGCTCATTGTATGCAGTAGAAGCATTAATATCTTAAACTCCTTGTGTGGAAACGCAACCTTTGAATATTCTCAAAGAGAAGCAGGTAGTAAAACTTTTTTCTTTTGTACATGAATAAAGTCATTAACATGGACAGGCAAACTTTAACCCTAATAGCATAAATTGAAATGTCTTCCTCTAAAAGGAATACAGTTTTGTAAAACAGGCACATTGTGGTTATTGCAGAACCTGGACACAATTATGCTTTTCCCTGAGAAACCAGCATGGACTATAATGGAATTTAAATGTAGAAACGTGTAGAAATGTTAGAAGCAAAAATGAGTGAAAACACTAGCTATCTGGTTACAGACGAAAGTGGATTTATTTAGTAGTTTAAGTTAAAATAAATACTTGTTTGCATTATGTAAACTTAGCAGCCACAAGTGACAGTTTTGTGGTATAGAGACCCACACAGTACACACACTATTATAATTGTGGGGAATGATACTTGACATTTCATCAAAACATATCAAAATATTAGTTTCATTGAGGTTTTGCTAACAATGAAAAGGAGGATCATTTGAACATTTGACTCAAACTAAAACAGATTTTAAATTCCAATCAGCCAGTCCGGAAAAGCAGAATAAAACCACTGGCACATAATAACTTTTAAAATGCATCACAAAGTATTTTTTTGCATTATTATACTAGCATGGCATCCAATCACCTGGTGTGCACAGGGGTGCACTGTGCTATGCTGCTAAGACTGAATGAATCATCTAAACACTCTTTGCCAACAACTTTATTCCTGTAAGTATCCTGCTATAAAAACACATGGTATAGCAACATAATTGCTCCATGTCTTTGAAGGTGTATTTTATCTTTGCCAACTGGCTTTCTGATTTCATGGAGAACACTGCATTCATGCTGTAATTTATCCTTGGTAGGGGGTTTTGTTTTATACCCAGGTTTTGGTCATTAACTGCCTAACAAGACTGATCACAACGTTAATTACGATACTTTACTGACAACATGCCTTAATTAATAGTTTGTTAAACATTATATGCTTATATATATTATATATATTACATATGCTTACAATATACAATGGACATTTATTTAATGCTCACCTTAAAACTAAAATGTCGTAAATAAATGTTGGTGCCCAAAACCAAATGAGAAATTGAAGTGTTCTTAAAATTACTTTTATGATGCAGTTTTTCCAAAATTGTGGACGATTGCTCAATAAATAACCACACAAATTGAGGGAAAGCAGAGGTGTGAACCTCTCGAAATGTTCCAGGCTAAATTGACCCACTGCCATTAGGGGAGCTGCTGAGGCGCTGGCTCTTGTCTGTCCCTGGGGGACAGTGTCCATGATTGAGTCACAATAACAACTGAAGCGCATGAGGTTAATCTGACTTGGATCTGATATGGCAAATTGGCTGCTTTGAATTACTTACAGAGTTAATTGCTTCAGTGATGAAACAAAGAAAGGCGAAACAGTCTGATGGCACTGACGTTACAAGTTTCCTGAAAACACTCATTTTCTTTTTGTCTTAAAAAGAGGTGTTGTGTGATAGAAATTTCTGTGATAGTGCCTTCACTTGCAGAGTGACTGGCTTGTTTTACTGGATGTTGTAGTAGGGGCAGTCTCTTTAACTTTCACTATACTATAGTTCCAAAAGTACTTGCTTGCCTGCCTTCACACACGTATGAACTTGAGTGACATCCCATTATTTATCCATAGGATTTAATATGACGTCAGCACACCCTTTGTTTCTACTGTCTAACAGAAACTGTTCTCAGAAGGCTTTCCACATGGTTTAGAAATGTGGTAATTTAATAAATTGGACTTTTAAGCATTCTTCCAGAAGCACATTTGTGAGATGCTATTGGATGAGAAGACCTTGCTTCAAGTCTCCACTCTAATTCATCACAAAGGTGTTGGGGTTGAGGTCAGGATTCAAACAAGCTCATCCATGTCTTTATGGATCTTGCTTTGTGCACTGGTGAGCAGTCTTGTTGAAACTGGAAGGGGCCATCCCCAAACTGTGAACACATCTCCACTGCTCTAGAGCCTAATGGCAGCATGCTTTACACCACTGCAGTCAGCATTTTGCATCATGCTTGCTGATGTAAGACTTGGGTTCAGCTTCTCGGACATGAAAACCTATTCCATGAATCTCTCTATGCACTGTTCTTGAGATAATCATTTTACGTGATCTATTACTTCATTTGAAGTTGCTGTCATTCCCAATTGCTTCCATGTTGTTATCATACCACTGATAGTTATCTATGGAATATTTGGTAGCAAAGACATTTCACAACTGGACTTGTTGCACAGGGGGCATCGTATAATGGTACCACGCTGGAATTCACTGAGCTCCTGAGAGCAACCATTTATTTCACAAATGTTTGTAGAAAACGTCTGTGGCCATGATAGTAATTGGAAAACCTGAATTCAATTATTTGGATCTGTGAGTGAATACCTTTGGTGATATATTACATGTGTGATGAGTGATATGAATTCTGAATGATATAAAATTCTGATTAGGAAGCTTGATTAGCTGTATAATCAGTATTACTTTCAAAACTGCAAGCAGCTGAAGCATAATCATGGTAACGCATCATGCTCTAATGAGCCCACTTCATATACTTGAATAAATTACGTGATTTATATGATGTCTATGAATACAAATTACTAATGAAGACCTGAAAACTAAACAGGCACTCCTAAAGAAGAATGTGCAGTTGCAGGTCTTCAAGAACACCTTTGTTTGATTAGCGATACACCGGATCTGACTGATGTATTTGGGAAGTCATTCACTACACACATTTTATGCTGTGACTGTGTGTTGGCTGAACTGTGTGTGTTGCAGGAAGCAGGTTCTTTTAAAGTCTGTTGCTATCTATAGTTGATTTGCTCACAGAGAATTTAGTGAGTTGCTGTGGGAATACCAACATCAGAGCACCCAAAAGAGCACACAAAATCAGGGGGAAATTTGTCAATATTATATTGAAATCAGAGCATACAAAAAACAGAATAGCATATGATCCATCAATGTTGTATTAAAAGTGACATTTGAACTGCATTCATAAGAAAACTGATTTGATAATATCAATGTACAATATGGTATACATACAACACTACAATAAAGTTAAACTACAGGACTGATTTAGAGTAACAGTGTTTGTTTGGTGTCTGGACAGTTTTATTTTAATTAGAGGTATGATGAGCAGCTCATCTCTATGAAATGTCTAGCATATACCGTACTTATTTCTCATGAATTAATTCATTTTCATGAACATTTAATAAAAATCAGATTCTTACTGAAACAAAAAGAAGCAAACTTTTTTTGGTGATTTCCCACACTGTAAAACCATAGTATCCTATAAAAGTGGAGTACTGTGGCAGGTCCATTGACCTAGGAGAACTGCAATAAAAACAATAATTTGCACATGTTGACATCTGCAATATTCAAATTCTGTTTTTTCCTAATGTAAATCTCATTAAATGAACTAAAGAAAAAAATATGTTCCTTGATTCTGACCCTCATTCCTTGAATCCTGTCCTATTCTGGCCTTTTATGCTTACACATTTCAATAAATGTTTCCTAATGTATGTATGCTAATGTAACACTAGAATGACCATTTGATCAACACTCTTATACTTTGAAGCAGAAATACAGTTGCTTACTTGATTGATTTAAAGCACAGATTCCCAACAGTGCACTTAGCATAACATCTCTGTACCTATTTCAATGATTTAGGAAACCCTGAAGAGTCAACTTCTTCTCCCTGTGGGAAGTGCATGTCCATGTTTCTTTAATCTACCACTATCTAATGTTTCAAAGACTTCCTCTTTAGTAATGAGATCAGCCAAAGTCTGGCCTCTGGGGTCAATTGCTTCATTCCAGGATCTAGATACTAGCACATGCAGTTTCCAAGTCACAGTGGGTAGAAGAGCACTTTTAAGACTTTTAAGAGCACTTTAAATACTGACTTAGTGCTGGATTTGACCAAGCATATCTTTGGATTTGTCAATCTGAGATAGCTGATATATGGTATTATCAGGCAGTAGAAAAATAACTTTAAACTACATTTAATGTCATCATATGTAAGGATTTATTGATTATTGATTATTAGTTTGCTAGCTGTTAGTGTGAAAAACTAACATTCCCTTGTGAATGGGTCTGAATGGAATACTGCTAGAGGCATGGATGAATTTAATGTGACAGGAATTAGGAGTCCTGGCAAGCCTGACTGAGGACATGATTGAATTACTTGCTTATAGTCACAATACTGTCCTGTCCAAAATAACCACAGTATTCTGTGTAGTATTGATGATTTCACTGCCGTTTCATAGCAGTAAGAATTGCATATCCCAAAGTTTCACACAAAGGCATGCGATCCTCTGAATTATTTAATGTGTTTTCTTGAACATCCATGATTTAAGGGTATTAATTTACTGATCTTGCTTATCACATAGCAACAAACCATTTCAATGCCATCCACCACCTGTATGGAAAGCACCTAAGATTGGAGGACAGATTATGCTCTCTTAGACTCCCAGTTGTGGATGATTCGCCTACTTAAACATATTTTAAAGCAGCACTAACTTCTTTAATGAGTGTATCATCAAATGCCATATATTTCTTAATGTATTCAAATTCACAAACAGGCCCCAAATTTATCATATTCTTTTATAAAAGAATCTACAATATCATATTTTTAGAGTAGAAGCTCTCTCTGGACTCTTTATTAGGTACAGCTCGCTAGTATTATGATTAGCCCACTTTTGTCTTCAGAACTGCCTTAATTCTATGGTATGTAGATTAAACAAGGTAATGTAAACTTTCCTCAGAGTTTTTGGTCTATATTGGAAGTTGCAATCGGAAGATTTATACACTGTGGACATAAAGGTATGGACATTGTCAGCATCAATCCTCAGATAGGCTATGGTGTTTAATCGATGCTCAGATGGTAATAAGAGGCCTAAATTGTGCAAAGAAACCATTATACCACAACCAGCCAACTGCATGCTTACACAAAATACTACCAATACTATCAGAATGTTGCAGCAGCTATTTGAGGCTCATCAGACCAGGTGATCTTCTGTTGTCCCAATTTTGGTGATCCTATATGAATTGTATCCTCAGTTGCCTGTGCTTAGCTGACAGGAGTGTGACAGTGTGGTCTTTTGCTTTAGCACAACTTAAAGGTTTGACATGTTCTCAATACAAGGATGATCTTCTACATAGCTCGGTTGCAAGACTGGTTATTTGAGTTGTGGTTGTCCTCAACGTAAACCAGTCTGGCCATTTTTCTCAAGACATCAACAAGACATTTTCACCCAGAGAACTGCTGCTCACTGGATATTTTCTCTTTTTTTCTGGCCATTCCCTGTAAACCCTATGTGTCAAATGGCTGTGTGTCAAAATCCCAGTAGATCAGTGGTTCCCGAAATAATCAGAACAGCCCTTCTAGCACAAACAACTATTCCATGTCACTTAAATTACCTTTCTGCCCAGTTCCAGTTATAACGTTTTTGACATATATATCATGTCAGATTGTTTGCCTTAATAAATAAATTTTCAAGTATAATATTTTTGTATTATTTGTTTAATTGGACTCTCCAGGACTTAGGCCTGACATACTTTGTTATATTCATATAGAAATATAGAAAAGTCTAAACTGTTCACAAATCTTCTAGCACTACTGTACCCATCTTCTGATATCCAGCTTAATGATATGGCTTGTCATAAAGAATAAGTCATTTTTTAAAATATATTCATGATCATAGCAATAAGTTAAGTGTATTTCAGTGGCCTTTCCAGTCAACAGATCTGAATCCAAGAAAACTCTTTTGGGATGCAGTAAAATGAGACTCACAGCATGAATGTGCAGCTGACAACTGTGTTGCAATTACGTGATCCTATCATGTCAACATGAAGCAGCATCTCTAAGGAAAATTTCAAGTGCCTGTTTGAATATATGCCATGTAGAGCTCAGGCTGTTGTGAAAGCAAGAGAAGAGGGTGGGATTATTCATTACTAGATGTAACCTGAAACACTGGAAACACACCTTCAATGAAAAATGGAAATAGAATAAAACTGCAATCAAACTGGAGTTGAAACTTGTTGTGAAGGTGAAACCAAACTTTCATTGAAATGTTTCAAGCTCAAAAATAGTGGTGATACTTCTAAATACTACTAAAACAACTTTTTACTTGCCTGTGGCTACACTGTAGACAAAAGTGGCTTTATCAATTTTCATTTTTTTACTCTTGATCTTCATGGGATTCAAATAATCTAATGTTTTGATATACTCCACCTAAAACCAACCATCCCGTAAGTAGGTCTGAAGATAAGACAATGCAGTCTGTTTCCTGCACTTATTTTCTGTGCCAGTTTTGACTCTGACTTCTCCAGAAATCTGTATCGTGATAAGACCAACTGTTGAGAGTCATTAGCATTGGTCTCTATAATCACAAAATAGTATTAGCACAATAACTGCAGCAAGCAGGTATTTCTAGGTAGGTAGTTCTTATAATGCGGTATTATTTGAGTCACAAGTCTCTTTTATAAAAGAGGCTTTTTTTAGGCTGTAAATATGAGCTTTTCTTTTAGGGGCGACATACAAATTGATCACTGAAAAACAACTTGGGAAATTTTATGCGGATGTCTATGTTTTGACAGCATAATAATACTGTTTGACCTCTAAAGCTAGCTGGATACACAGAGCTGTCCAAAACCAGCTCCCCTGTAAATGAGCATCACTTCTTCTGAAGACTAAATACTGTGTACCTATTTGAAGTTATGGCCCTTTGCATTTTGCTTTTGAGATTACAAGACGCATGTTTTGCTAAGGCGTTTCCTGAACAAGAATTTTTGTGTTGTGTTGTGTGGAAAATGTTTTGCTTTACCCAAGGAGATGAGAGGTGACTACACTTGCCTGTAGGCATGATTTCAGCCAACTCAGGGTAGGGGTCACATTGGAGTGGCGCTGAGGGGGCTGACATACAAATCAACTGTTGACCTAAATTGTTCCACTTTAAGATCCCACACACTGAGATAATTGAGAAAGAGAGAAAGATGTTGGTTAATGGTGAGAAAAAAAGTGCAGAAAAAATCCTCCAATGGAGACACACAAAGAAAAATGTAAAGAAAAAGTCAGAAATCAAAGTATAATTTATCTTGTGTGGCTATCAATAGAATATCTATCTTGCACAAATATATCAGAAACAGACTATGTATCACTTATGCCATAGTTTAAAAGATGCAAGTAATACAACACAGAATGACAGGGATGCCCTCTTCTGTCTTGTGAAAGCAAACCAATAACAAAAACACTCAGTAACACCCACTATACAAAACAAGCCTAAACAGTGTGACCAGCCTAAACAGTTAATAATACAGCCTAAAACAGCCTAAACAGTTGATAATATAAAGATCTATGACAAAAAGACTTTTTCTTCCACTCGGACGCTGGAAACAAGTGTTGTCCTCTCATGAGTGGGTGTAATCATGAAAAGTGAGTGTGTGTGCAAATCCAAACACTTCTGCCTTCTTTCCTTCAGCTAAAGGCATGTCTCCATGCCATGAGGACAGGTAAAAATTACTGTGGGACAATAGTTTGCTGTATCGTCTAATACACTGTACGTTATGGGTGTGGATTTGATCAAATCCTTGCTTACAGAAGGGATGCAAAGTTTCTGTTATTGCAGATCTTAAGTTCTGGCATAGTTAACTTCCAACACTAATGTAGCACACCAGATGTGACTAATCAAGATCTTTTGGGAACATTTGTGTATTCAGATGTGTTTGCTGAATGTTGGAAACTGTAAGGCAGCAGATCACATGTGAACAGTGTTTGGCTTCTCTGACATACAGAATTTCTAACTGACTCAATCAAACTGTCTCTCTCTCTCTCTCTCTCTCTCTCTCTCTCTCTCTCTGTTAATGTTAAGTATTCTACTCTGTCTATATACACTCAAAGGCAAAAAAGTAACCAAGAAGAGGTTTATGGAATTGAAAAAGAATACGATTTTTAGGAAAAACTGTACAATTGAAAGCGGGTGCTAGTACCCTGTTAGGCCACCTCTAGCCTGGGCATTGAAGGCATACATACGGTATCCTGTTGGACATTTTTCCACAGATGTAGTAGCAGGAGTGCTGTAGATCCTGCACACTCATAGGTTGCTGAAGCTGGTGGCCCCTCAGCTCAGGTGGGACTGTGGTAGCCTATTGGTTAAGGTACTGGACTCTGGACCTGATGGTCCTGGGTTCAAATCCCACCTTTGCCAAGCTGCCACAGTTGGGTCCTTAAGCAAGACCCTTAACCCACCATTGCTTGATTTGTAAGACTGTATCAGTTGTAAGTCGCTTTGGATAAGGGCGTCTGCTAAATACTGTAAATGTAAATATATAGATGCCTTCGGGTTCGGTATGGTATCTTGTGGTACTTTTGCCCACCTATGTTGCATTTAGGCCTGTAGATCCTGCATACTGCACAGTTTGCTGAAGTTAGTTCTCACTGTAATGATACTGATTATCATCTTAAGTGAGTATAAGTCGTCTTATAATGGTATCGCTCCACTGACATGACAAGCTTTATGTACACAAAAATATGACTTGTACAAAACACTCTAATAAGTAACCAAATTATTTTTGCTTCATTCTTAATGGAGTTACATTTATGTCATTTAAGAGACTTAAGCCAGTCTTACAATTCAGAAAATTGTGACCTTGCTCTAGGGCCTTGCTCAAGGACCGAACAGTGGCAGCTTGGCAGACGTGGGATTTGAACCCCTGACCTTCTGTTCCATAGCCCAGTACCTTAAACACTAGTTCTGAATTCAACTTTTTGTTTTTCATTCCACTTATTTTTTTTGTAATCCAATAGCTTATTTGCACTTGTTCTCACTACTTGGGTCACCAATCTTCCAGTACCACTTATTTCCCAGAGCCACCTGAACTGCAAATGCGTAGTGTGAAAACGGTTTTACATGAAAACTGCCGTTGCTTCGATCACATCGTTTGTCTATATCACAGGTCTATTAGTAGTGAGTGAAATAAAAAAAAAACACAGAGAAAGCAGAGCTTATTCGAATACATTTTACAGTCTGATTCTAATGAGATTTTTGTTTCTTTCTTTTGTTTTAGGTCAACCATCCGAGCCTTGAACAAGAACTTTTCCATTGCGTTTTTTTTCCCAGCATTCATCACGCTGCTCTTTTTCCAGCACAACAGAACCGTGTATGATATAGTGGCCGGGACTATAGTGGTGAAGAGAAACAGACTTAGGTGATCTCGGTGGTGGTATTTCACCTCCTGGAAAAAGACTGCATACGAGACCCCTGAAGCAAGATCCTGCTGAGACTGCAGGAGAGTGGGAACTTCAGGCTGAGTCCCAAAGTAATTTTCACTCCATGTACACAGAAAGAGGGCGGAGAGAGGGCGCTCTTGAAAGAGATGCTTGCTTATTTCATTTGGATCCTAGTGCCAGTTCATCATGTTTTTTAACATGTGGTCGAATCGGTGTAATTTTTTGGAACAATAACACTCGGTACATGTAATTTATTATTTGACAATCAAATTTAAGCTGTAACAAATGCTTTGGAAACAAGTCACACAATATGTGTTGTAATTTATCTAATGTACAGAGTACAGAGTGCCCTGTTTATATTACATCCATAGAATAATAAAAGTGTAATCCATATTTAATTCAGGTGAGAAACCTTGGGTTTATGTTTTTTTCTGATGGATACTGGGCTTTTCAAATATGTATTTTATATATAGTTTTTTATATATATTTATTTTATAGAACAGTTTAGAATTTTGAATCCTCTGTTTCTAAAAATATGTTCATTTATTTGTTTTTTTTTTTCTAAATGCTTATTCAAGTAAATGTGCATTGTTTTACATTGTGTACAGTCCAGAAACAAACTAACAGAAAAAGATTGACTACACTGAGGCATGATGTGGTGCTACAATCAGTCCAATAACCCATTTACAGAATTTAGCAGAAGCCCTTATCTAGAGCGTCCATATTGTTTTACAGTGTACCATCTTAGCAATTCTGGTTTTAATGCCTGCTACAGGGGAAGGTAAGATGCTGGCATTTGAACTCTGGACCTTCTAGTGCATAATCGAGTATGTTACCTAGTTTGCTGTTTCAAAACAGTCCTAACTCAGTCCTACCCTTATAACCTTTTATCCTTTTAAAAAATGCAATTTAAATGAAAGCACATAAAGTAATCAAACACTATGTGCGAAAACAGGGCTGAACAAAGCATTTCATATATTTAGAACATTATATTATTGTTCAATGTTTAATCACTGACAAAAAAATAACTCGCAAAATAAGAACTTTATATGAAACTTCATATGTGTGTCTGCACATGATATATACAGTAAGTGATTACAGAATTAGAGGGGAAGGATAATTTTATTGGAAAACCTTAATAAACTGTCGGGCTGTAACCGGGACACAAGATTTAAGTTGGGTATGTAGTAGCCTAGCGGTTAAGGCACTGGACTCTGGACCTGATG
>JAUZSV010030396.1:0-15477 GCA_034780495.1 Parotocinclus cesarpintoi | reverse complement strand
CAATAGATATTGGACATCTTTTGTATTTGCATGAAATTTCATTAACACAGTGACTTTTTTAACTAGGTATTCATCATTATTATTATTATTATTATTATTATTATTATTATTATTATATTATTTATAATATAATTATTTATTATTAATTAATTATTCTATAATTTATATTATTATATTATATTAATTATATTATTATTATTAATATTATTATTATTATTATTATTCAGTCTTTATTTCTAGTTAAGAAATGCACAAAAACCCTCAAACTTAATTCAAAGGCTGATAGCTACATAAGAGTTATTTGATAATCGTCTGATTTAAAATCAAAATAATAGACTTGTTTCAATAACTGATAGATTATTTCAATATAATAATAGCCATTTGTTGCAGCCCTAGTATGTTTTATCTGGTCAACTTTATTTAATTTGATAAAAAAATAAACTTCTGTTCCTGCATGTCCACAATAAGTTGGGACGGTAAAGCATTTACCACTTTTGTAATGTTACCATTTATTATCACCACACTTCAAAATAAATTCAAGCACCAATGTATTTATTTGCATTTTTTATACTTTCCCAGCTTTTTCTGCTTTTGTGTTGTAGAACATGATCCCAGGGATATAAGTAGGAGCATTAGAAACCAGAATCTGATATTTGGCATTCCATTTAATAATGGATGGATGGGTAGGTTAATGTCTGTGCAGGATAGTTAAGTTATTTCCCTTTAAACACTAGTTCCAGCTATATGAAGCTTGTTGCTATATGGGGGTATGCACAGCCATACACATCATATTCATTATCAAATCATCACATCATTACCATTGTTGTTTCAACAAAGTTGAATATGTTGCCAATTAGAAAAAAACAGTTTGCCTGTAAGCAAAAATGATATTAATAAAAAAACATGAAAACAAGTACGCAAAAAAAGCCATTCGTAGATAAGATGCACATTGACAAACTAATACAACACAAAAACATTGCTCACAATACATCTCATACTTAACCTACCAAACCCTAAATGGCTGCATTTTGCTGCTTAAAAAGGTAAAGCTGTAGGACCATACCATTTTAACTCAATACAGTAATTAATTGCAATATATCACTTTATATTAATATAACAGTACAACACAATTAGTTTCCAGTTAAGTACACATATTCGCAGCATAAAGATAAAGCTATTTTCGTGATAAAAGGGGTAGTTCTTTTCACTTTTGTTCCTAAAACAATGCACCTTTCCATATTTTCAAGGGAAATGTCGACTACATTGCCCATGATGCACCAGTAGTCATATATTGACTCACTACGAAGGTGAAAGGAGCAATGTTTATGTAAGTTAATATGGAAACAAAACTATTAAATGCATATTATAATAAACTGAAGTTAAAATACTCTTCTGATTATCTACATGTCCAGATACCTAGCTGTAAAATGTATGGTAATATCAACTTAGCCTCTGGGTTAATGAGGAATAAATGTATTTCTATTGATGTAGTCACTCTAAAAAGGGAACAGACCTAAGATTTATGCTTTTAAACACTGATCATTGACATTTAGTCATTTAGCAGAAGTGCTTATCCAGAGCATCTTACCAGTGATCTTAATCTTACAATTAGATCACTGGGCCTTGCTCAGGGACCCAACAGTGGCAAACTACAAGATCAAATATAATCTCTTAAATTGGTTAAGAAGCTTATTAAACATTGTAGACATAAACAAATATTATCTGCTGCCAATTAATCTGATTAATCTGAAAACTTTTAAAGCAGCAATTAGGTTTAGTACACACACATTAATATTTTGCAATGTCTTAAAAACTTTACAAACCTAGTAACAACAGCATGTAGGGCACTCATGTGACATGTCTAGTTATCCACCCTGTGATCCAGGTACCACCTTACAGTCAGGTCGATTGCCATGGAAGGCATGTGTGCTTGAGGAAGAGGAGGTTGGTCAGGGATCATCCTCAAATGTTACACAGCCCAGATTTCTCTGAATTTCGCTATGAAGGTCAGAAGTTAAGGTCTGTGATTATGATGCGGTAACTGCGTTCCCCGGACATCAGAATCATCAATTCCATCTTCAGTTACCTGTGATTAATAACAAAACTTTTTGTGTTGCTAAATTTGGAACCACAAGAGATATTATGAATCTGATATCTGAGACAATTCTCATCTTCTTTGATATGCTACATGACCACCTTCCCATTGGAAAAAATGTCTTTGGTCCAATATGGCTTTCAAGATGGCAGTGATATTCTGAACATAGCCTAAAAAATAAGCCCCCTCACACATTACTGGCTGGAGTATTCAGATACATTATGTTCCATTCTGCTAAACATGCTTATCTGGTGTGATGGGGGAAGCTGCTTGATTCCACAAAGATCAGTTGGAGGCTAATTTGCTCTCAATAAGGGCACCTGCTAAATGCTATATGTTTAACATGACTCTAATTTAAGGCATGGTCAAATTCACACCTCACATAGAAAGGTAAGTTTGTGTTGCCATATTTGAGAGGTGCTTCTATTAAGAGTGTATCATTCAAGTGTGTACAGCGCTTCTACACTTCGTTTAACAGGTATTGCTATCATTGTGGGGACATTGTGGTGTATGTGGTGTTAAAGACAACGACAGACAGTAGCGCATAATGCTCCTACCTTTATCAAGTAAGATATGTTTACTGTTTGGACACACGTCTATTTGCGAGGTCGCTCCGCTGGATATGTGTGTAGTGTAATGTAGTGTAGCGCGTAACACAATTCACAGGTAGCCTATCGCTATTGTTATGAGACACACATACACATGAACGCGCACGCAGTGCCGGAATCCCGCGCATGTGCTGTTCCGCTTCCCACCGAGCAGCGTTACTACTACTACAAAGCTTCCGACACTGATTGCACGCGCGCACACTCACGCTGAAACTCTGCAGTGTGTGCAGCCTGTTTCTTAAAGCGTGCCGTTTCTGTTTCTTTTCCATTTTCGTTGTTTTGCTCTTTACAGCTGCTGCTGTTAGAGGTTTCCCCCCCACACTCTCGCTTGATGCTTGTGTGTGTGGGGAGCTGTGTAATGGATTGACTTGGAGTCTCTGCAGCTTCGTTTTGCTGGAAGTTCGACAAAACAAGCGAGAGTCCCGCTCCAGGATCAATGTTTCTCCAGGAGGAATTTCCACAACTCGCCATTCCACCGCGCTCGTCGGCGTTTGGCTGTGAAATTCGTTGACGGAGTGATCATTTAACTTTGGACTGTGGGAACGCAGTGGGGAACTTGTACCTTTTTATCCGGCTTCTTCCACTTTTCTTGTGGAAGTGATGGCGGAGCGGCGAGCGCTGCTGTTCTTCTTTTTCTCGAGTCTTACCTCTCTGTTGTATAGCAGTGTAATTGCAGATAAAGGTAAGCTTCTCCGGGGTCTTTTCTCTTTCTCGCCACCACTTCGCATGTTTCAGGGAAAGCACCAAGACAGGAATTGGTTCATCCAATGTGTGTAGTTAGGAATGACACAGGAATCATAAGCATCCATGCCTATGTTTCACCTACATAATCAGCAGTGGTTATTTCAGTGTTATAGGCTACTGTATTTGTTTCAGCTTTTCACTCGTTGACCGATTTAAATGATAAGCGTTAACCGCACGATCGAGCTCTAACTGAGTAAAGAAACGATTGCGACTGTCTTCATGCATCATGCATTACTTGAAACGTTCAGCATCACGGTTTGTCTCTGATTTCAGTCTAAAGAAGGAATAGAAATCCACACAGACTGTAGCAGATTCTTGAATGATTCCTCTAATGCTCCCTTTTACGTCCCGTGATATCACACATTTCTCAGACTGGGGATGTAAATGTAGTTTCCAAAGTTCCCGCTTTGCATTAAAGGTGCCAGATACAGCCGTCACAGAATTAGGTAAAAAGGGTTAGTTTTCTAGCGGCCACTTCCTGTGAACATTCATTCATTTTATTCTACACCCGTTTAATCCAGTTCTGGTTTGTGAATGGCCGGGGTTCGTTTTGAAGAAGCCTGATAAATATCTCGAACTTTATTGATTGATTGAATCTTGGTGTGCGTTTACTTTGGGATTCTATCATGTGGCATCTTAGAGTTGCTAATTGAGGCTCCTCTTTGAAGACATGGTTTGTTTGAACAGTTTTCTGATACATTTTTAGGGTTGCCGGTTTCTTGAAATCCTTTCCCTCCCAGGAAAAAATGTACTGTAAAATTTGTCAGTGGAACCATAAAGTGTTCAAATTACCATCAAAAATTCATAGTAGAACTGTGAACTTTATGGTCAAACTGCAAAAGTTCACATTAAAACTATCAAGCAATGATTTTTCTTTTCAGGGCTTTTGGGAACTAGATTACAATATGATCTTGATAACTAGTTGGAGTAGTGTCTTTTTCATCTGTGATGCCTGATGGCACTAGCTTTTTTTTGGCTTATTTAAATATTGGTATTTTATCTTAACAAATGTGATATATGGTCCCAAATCCTATTTGATAGGCCCATAGACTCATTTTGGCTCATGCTCTTGGAAATAAAGCGATCCCATTCCCAGAAAGCATTTCTGATTGAAAAAACTACAGATGCTGCTGCTAATTTTAGCGCAATATGTTTTCCAGTCAGCGGTATTGTGTTGGATATATGTTCGAAGACTACTGTAACGCAATGAATTATTAAAGCCTTGAGTTTGATCATGTGGAGTTAATGCATTGCCTGAGGCAATTTTATAATTAAAATTATAAAATACAAGTAGATGCCAATTCAGAGTTTTAGGCCAGTACTAGTCCTGGTTCGGATACTTGATATCAAATTTGTACCGGACTGTGTGGTGTTGGATACCTTGTTTTAAAATAAATTATTATTGTAAATACTACAAAGTCTAAAATGTTATTTAAAAGTTTTAACAGTCTGTTTGAAAGAAATGTTGTGAAACCAGTGTGAGTTTGGTTACTTTGGCATTAGAATACCGTTTTTCTTAATTGCTTTGTGTCATGCCTAAGCTCTGATTTGGTGGGGGCGTGTCTGATCTTGCACATTAGCTTAAAATTCATCAATGACAGTACAATTTTTACAGCAGAAGATCACTACCCTTCTGGTGCTAGTGAAATTGTAATGGTGGTCCCATAAAAATGTGTCCTTGCTTGCTTGTATACACATTTTGTAAGTCAGATTCTTACATTCCTGCATTGTGCTAAGGTCTGTCTGTATGCAGCTGACCCAGAACATACATACATACACACACACACACACACACACACACACACACATCCTATCTGTGAGAGTTTATCTAATAGTGAATGGCATGGGACAGCAGGGTGTCCACAGGCATCCTTCAGCTGTTGCTCAGTTTCGACTCCTGATTGCATAGCTTTGTCCATCAGGATAACAAAGCAATCTCATCACGACTGTCCCTCATTCCAGCCTATAGGCAGAGGTTTGGATTAATCACCCTGGCTAATTAAATTCATGTGTAAACATGTAGACACTGACTGTTATAAACAAATCAACTATGGGCATGAGGCTATTCATTTAGTACCCCTCATTTTAGTGTGGCGAGCAGAACAGGGCCATTTTTTGGCATGTGTTTGCTTTTCTGGAAAGCAACTTACTTAACTTAATGCTGCCAGATTGGGCAATATGTATTTATTTTGAAAATATCAGTGGTGAAAATATCAGTGTTATTTTTGCATCCAGTTTGGTTGTTGCCAGTTCCCATCTGCTATGTAGGTCTCCAATTTGAGGCTTGGAGGGCTGTTTCTCCTCCAGCCACTGCATCTTTTCAAACTGTTGCGAATGTAACTATAATAGACAGTTGAAGACACTTGGAGGAGAGCTGTTGCGTCATTTGATTTTTCCTCATTGCTGACATTAGGAAGCCTTTCAATGCTACTACAATGCAACTACAAACTTGAATATACAAACTATGACATAACACTTTTCTTTGTCTAGCGAATGTGACTACTGATTTCACTCATGCAGTAGATACAGTACAAAGTTACACAACCCCACCATTTATCCTTACACACCGCTGCCTTTTTTGTGTGGTAAATAAGGCAGTAGCTGTGTGCTCAATGACTGTTAGCTTTAAAATCACATGCATGGGTATAGACAATGGTATGGCACCAATTCCAATATTATTTGTAGAAGAAAGTAAAATAATTGGTATTTTTAGGTATGTATTTTAAATTACATTTTAACAGCACTGAAAGTTTCTTTTCAGAATCCTTTCCATTGTTGATAAATTTTGCACTTGCACTGCATGTTTGTGCTCCTTTTCCAAACCCAGCTTGGTTGGATGAGTATCCTATAACGCATGTTGGCTAGACCTTCTGGAACCCATGTTGTGTGCAGCTGAACACAGTGGAGCTTTGACTTGGATGTTAAAAACTACTGAGACCAGTAAATTTATGGATGTGGGAAAGATGGTAAATTCCCAGGCTCAGCTGGGTTTCATGTGACTGTTTGCCAGTACAGAGCTTGTTTGACTTTGCGAATACATTGATGACTGAACCACATACCTATGAAGTTTGCCTGGTTTAAGGGTCAGAGCATCCAGAGACAAAAGTCCAGTCCAATCCCCCTGGCTAAATAGAAAGACTAGCAGTCTGTTAGTGCTTGTTCAACACCTCTGTTGACTTTTTCAGCTAGTATGTTAAGACCAGGAAGACGTAGAAGTGAGGGTTAAAGGCTAAGACTTCACTTTAACTTTGTCAACACGGCTTTTGTTGAAAGCAGCCTGACAGAAATGTGATTGTTGAATGAAAAAGGATGAAATGGGGGCGGAAGAGGAATTCTCTGAGAACTGAAGTTGAAGGCCTTGACAGCCGTTTGTGAGAAACTGAAAGGGCTAAACTTGGCATGATTAAGCTGTTACAATATACATTTATTCCAAATGTTCAGTTCTTATTAAAAGTACATGTATTTGTGGAAAGAAATGGCAATGACCGATTTGTGCCATTGGCTTAGTTAAAATGCCACTCGCATTTCATTTGAAACATTAAGGCCTATAA
This sequence comes from Parotocinclus cesarpintoi, assembly GCA_034780495.1. NCBI lineage: Eukaryota > Metazoa > Chordata > Actinopteri > Siluriformes > Loricariidae > Parotocinclus > Parotocinclus cesarpintoi. The sequence goes on along the minus strand of JAUZSV010030396.1, from coordinate 8,479 downwards.
AAGGCCTTAACATTAAAACAATTAAAAAAAAATAGCAATGGCCATTTCAACATTTTAAGAAATGTTTCACTAATTGCCTAAAGCATTTTAAACTGTAGTAGACTAGCGGTTAAGGTTCTGGACTCTGGACCTGATGGTCCTGGTTTCAAATCCCACCTCTGCCAAGCTGCTACAGTTGGGTCCTTAAGCAAGGCGCTTAACCCACCATTGCTTAAATTGTAAGACTGTATCAGTTGTAAGTTGCTCTCGATAAGGGCATCTGCTAAATAACGTAAATGTAAACTTGCCCAACTTATGCTAGCACCTTTATTTTTTGCCTTGCTGCACCTCCCATACCCTAGCTCCGCATCTGCCCCCACTGTTTCTCTAAGCCCACTTTGGGAACCCTTTACTTATTAATTTTACTGACTAAAAACCCACTGTGTAATAGTGTATTTTAGATGATTATGTATTTACACTTAACCCCCTGTAACATTTGCCTACAACTCAGTTGTATATCCTGATGAATCAGCACATGACAATGATTTCCTTCACAAAGAAACTTTAAAATTTAAAATTCCATAAAAATTTTCTGTATAAATTTTCTTGAAGCTTGTTTGTAGTAAATGCTATTGGTATAAATCCCAGAGCTAATTCTGAGTTAAGTTATGTTTGTGGATACGTGTTGGTAAATCATAAGTGGAATTTAGCTTAATCTAATGTTTTTAAAGCAGCGTTGAAAATATGAAAATGTGACCCCTGTTGTTAGGATAACGTTAAGTTACATCAGTGGTTCTCAGAGTGGGAGACATGGACCTGTTTGAAAGGGGGGTGTAGCATATTTCAATAATGTAACCCAATGAATGCTGCTACATGGTAAAATGTAACATGCATAATGCTTGTCACTTGTAATTCCACTTTAAAGTTGACTTTAAAGGTGATTTTATTCAGTTTTGTTCAGTAATAAGTAATAAAATCCCAGTGGAGTTTGGAAGCAAAAAAAGTGTTCTCGTCCATGAAAAGGGGACCTGTAGAAAAAGACATCACTGAGATGCGTTATCATCAAACCAGATGTGTAAATGGCCTGGGATCTATAATAAGCCACTGATATTTTAACACTAACCAGCTTTGTTTACCAATAAGTAAACCTCACTGCAAGGAATTCACTGAAATTCATTTTAAGTTCCAAAGTTTTCTTCCTTTGTATAGAACGGTCTTAAACATTTGGTCTAAACAGTTGTGCGCATGCTGTTAATTATACAAATTAAATCGGAACAGGCCAGCCTATGCTGTCCTACTGTAACTGTGTGTGTGAGAGTGCGATAAAGACGGATCTGTTTCACTACTTTAGCAAAGCATTCTGTAAGTAAATGTACTGTATATGATATGATATGGGCTTTTGTTTGGCACAAGGTTCAATTACTAAAACCATTATGGGATTGGATGGTGGCAGTTGGAGCACAAACCTACTTTCACTGACTTTAAAAGTTGCCTGTCTATTATGTTTAGTACCATGTTACAGCTTTATATATGTCAGGGATTTTTCATTTGAGATGGATTTCAGAAGGGCTCCTGAGCACATTTACAAACAAACATTTTGTATTTACTGCTGTAATGATCATATTTTATTTCACCCAATGTAAATGGTGCATTTGAAGACCATAAAGCCTGCAGTAATGTTTTTACTCTAGTGCTCCATATAGAGCAATGCTGCCTTAAAATGCAGTCAGGCTTGGCAGTGGCTTGTGTATGATAAACTGGCCTTTACTTCTCATTAGTTTTAGGTAGTATCAATTCTGTCTCTCTAGGGAAAAGCCATTTCCATTGCTATTTCTCTGCTTGTTCCCATCTTTCACCATTTTGGAGAAAGGAGAAAATGACATTAAAACCAACATGTTCCAGCAAGGCATATGAAGTGCTGTTTCTGCTTTTTCTGTGCCTTTGTTTTATACCAAGGCTGGAACAATTTGAAAAGTTAATGATATGATAGCAGCAAAGCCAACAATTATGGTTTTTTGGTCCGCCATATCTGCTTACAGTTCACCTTAAAAAATAGTTGACTTGAAATGTAAGTAGTAGAAGTACAAGTAGTTAATTCTTTCATTAGATTTTCATTTATAGCAGAATAGCTAGGATTTTTAAAATTCATTTTGCTATTATATTATTTTATTAGTAAATATATAGCTATTAAACAGTTGTGGATGAATCAGTAACACAGTTTTTAGATCCATTTACACAAAATTTATAGAAGCACACCTGTATCTCTCTGCTTGTCAGTCAGTTGTAGTGGCAAAACTGTGCATGAAAAAAAAAAAAACTGTTCAACACTAAATTTATTAAGTTATTTAACACTAAAATTAAGCATTACTCTGCCATGAATAAGAAATAGCAAACAAATTAACTCTCAAGAATTTAACTGCATTAACTTTGCTTGTTTCCTGAATGCCTTTTCTTTAGTGGTCTAAAATGTTTTGGTAGGTTGTATGTTAATCTGGTAATTGTTATGTAGTTAGAAATAAAACTATTATTTTTATATTGTAAAAAGAGTGCAAACAGAGATGGTTTGTTGATAGCATAAATAAATGCTCATTTAGGTTCCATGTATTATCCATGTTTCAAAATAATGTATATATAAATTATGATTGTATAATTTACATATTAACATTATATATTTGGTTACGGTGCTCCAAAAAATCGGCATAATTAAAAAAACATTCCATTCAACCACCAGTAACATGATTACGTTTAACATTTAAAAGAAAAAAACTAAATACGTTTGTGTGTATCATATTAATTGTAATGAATGCATAAGTCTCACATACACATTTAAGTGCTGGAATGCAGCTGGTATAGCAGTATCTGCTCCATAGTAAACTTTCCAACGTTGGCCTTCCCTTTGCCGCTTATGGTGCGTAAACCAGATTTTACATCGCCAACTGTTGTGACTCATGCAGCAGATGGAAGCGCATTTGTTTAGCTACAGCTGATTTAAAAAGATTTCACTTGACAGCATCATCTCAATGGGTGTGTGCACTTGTGAATTGAATGGTCTGGTTATTGACTGACTACTGCCTGCATTAAGTTTTACTGTGGAAGCTTCTGTCCCCACTTAACACACCAGCAGAAAATGTCTTGTGGTTTTATTCAACATGTGTTTTATATCCTGACCAATCAGCTAATGCACAGACCTGTTGAAATGTTTGCTGAGGTTTATCGATACCAGAAATTAGTTTTGGGAAACCATATACAGTTGGACCCCAGTATTTTATTGTAACTCATTTCACAAAATGGGTCAGTCAGCAAATATTGGCATGCTGGTAGCCATATAACCATAGTTCTGTCATGTTCCAAATTGTTCAAATCAACTTTAGCTAATTAGCACCTAAATACCTTGTGATTAGCCACTAAAATGTTTGTTACAGAGGGAAGTGGGGGATGTAGGTGAAAACAAGATTCTATAATATACATTTTGGATACATTCTATAGGTGATGTTTGCGTACTTATTGTGAGGATAGACTGAAACAGGTTAACGCTGTATTATTAAAATTTAATAAACCGGTCTGGTGGTGACTGACAGTTCTAATGAATGGATCAGTATAGGGTAATTAACACATCTTCAATTGTCCTGTGACACTGCCTTCATAATCTTAGCTTAGTGCATCCTGGGAAAGCCGGTGGAGCTTCTGGATTAAATTGACATTACCCTGCTTGAACTTTTCATAACTGTCCAATCCTTCAGTGTAAGAACTGCCTTCAAAGGATTAACATTGATGAATTTTCTGGCTGTATTCCCCTTCTATGTGCACTGTCAGCAAACTAATTAATTTTCTCATTTAATGGTAGAAGATAATAAATATTTTCCTGTTTGTTGTGCAATTGTGCAGCCTGTTCTGCTTTCGTGTGGGACCTTCAATCAGAGTGAAATTGCTGTTGCCAATTAAATGCAAGTCAAGTCTTGCAGGTGAGTGTGTGAGTGTGTGAGTGTGTGACAGAGAGGTGCATATTCCATATGAAGAGTCTCTGTGGATTTAGTTTAACCCTTTTGCATATTGATAAAATATTCTGTTTATGGCTTGTATTTGAACTCCAGTTAATAATTATATCTGTGTGGTCTGTGCATCATGTCTTCTCCCCAGCTCAGTTGCACACAATCACAGACAGTGTTTTACCACTTCAATAACAATGTTCTGTATCTGTCAGCGGTGGCAGTGACAGCAGGAGACAGTAGAACTGATGGCTTTGGCAGTGGACTAGTGATACTTTAAGCAGCCTCTTCTTTCTTTGCCTCTCTGGAGTTCACAACCCCACCTCACCTCACTTCATTCAGTTCCAAAGACTTACTGGAGCAAGAGTGGCACGTTCAATAGTTTTATTGGTTGCTAAAGTTCCTGATTAACAATTAATCATTGTGTTATTGTGGCCATCTAATTGGTTAAAAGAATTAGCACACCTACTGGCTATCTATTAGGACAAACAGTCTGTTTGTAGGGTAAAAATTGTAGCCCGGTAATGGTAAAACTAATATCAACCAAAAATGATTCATTTCTAAAGCAATATTTGCACAGAGAGGTGATTTAAAGATATGTTTAAAGCAATGAATGCTGTTACACAGTAAAACTTGCAAGACATGTAATTTTTAAACAATTTCTCTGTCAAGATGATTTGTCACTTTTAGATTTTTTTTTTTTAAATACATTTTTTTTCCATTCTTTTCATTATTTTGTAAGAATGATCTTGTTTACAATAAATTCGCAATTTGGATGCAAAAGATTTGTGTGTTTTGCAGCTAAGTGGGGTGTCAAATATACTGTACAAAAGGGGGCACTGCAAAAAATGTTGTAAACTGCTAATGTATACCATAATCAAGAATAAACTTAACTGTATGACAGATTCTTCAAGAAATCACATGGACATTCCGCTGTGGCATATTTACACTGCTCACAAAAATTTGGGGATATTTAATTATGGGATAATTCATTTTGAAATATTCTCTAATTTTGGTGAGTGGTACATTTTATTTGTACATTGTAATATGTGGTTCTTTGCCTATTTTGTAGATCTTATAAATAAAGCATAATGAAATTGAAAGATTGTTGACGGAGGTATGCCGTCTACATGCCGCGCTGTAGTTTGCATGTTTTGGCTTACTGTTCATAAAAAGTGAGCAGTTATAAGTAGGGTTTGAAATATAGGAATGGGATTGCTTCATATTTCCAAACATAGCCAGGCTGAAGATCTGTAGAACTCTCCTAGGACCAGCAACTGGGCACAATGCCCTGTTGTAACAGTGCTGTTTAATTAAATCAGAGAATTGCACTGTACTGATTTAGAAGCCAATAGTGCATTACACTGATGCTTACTAGGTCCAAGATAAAGAATAGAAGGGGTGTATGAAGTAATAGTTGGACATGTGCCATAATTCCTGTATTCGAGTTGAATTTGCCTAGGGTTTATGTAGCATTGCCAGTGGAGTTGGAAGTGCTGTGTGCATTTTCATGTTAACGTCTCATGGTTCCAAACATTGTGACTTGTATTTTGAATGGCAATGGAATGTATTGATTGTTATCTGAAGGGAAACTATTGCATGTTATGCAGGAAGCAATTGGAAAGAGCTGGCTGTCTGCCTGAGCACTGAGTAAATATGAGCGTGTGTGGACTTGTGTATGTGGGATTTTGTATTGAGATTAGCGGGTACTGTTTTGTTGTGTGGTTGTCCATGTGTAACATGCAATGCGCTATACACTCAACAATCACTTTATTAAGAAAACCTTACAAATACGTACTAGTGACTCAATTAGCCCAAAACAGTCATAGTTTTCCACAGCGTGGGTTCCCCAGGATGTTGAAAATATTCCTATGAATTCCTTCATGTTGACATGATTGCATCATGCAAATCATTTTCATGTACACTTTCATGCTACAACTCCTAGTCTGCCACATCCCAAAGATGTAAATTGATTCAAGTCCTATGACTGGAAACATTGAACTCTTTGTCATGTTTGTAAAACCAGTTTAAGACACATTTCACTTTGAGCCATGAAGGGATGCACATGGTTAGTAACAATACTTAAATAAGCTGTGACAAAGTAATTTTTCTGATATTAACGTTCCCCAAGTGTGTCATTACACCACTTTTAGTCTGGACACAATGATAATTTGGTTTATGGATTCCTGCAGTTGGAGCCAAATTCTCACCCTTCAATCTGTCTGCCTATGTAGAAATTTAGATTCATTAGACCAGGCTACATTTTCTAGTCTTCAGTCAAGTTTAGTTTAGCCTGTGCTCAGTCCAGCCTCAGCTTTCTTTTCTTGCCTGACAAAAGTAGGATCCAGTGCGGTTATCTTTTTTTATTTCTTTGTAGTCTATCTGCCTCAGCATCACAATACTCTACTTTTGTGTGTGAAAAACCCAGGAGATTTTGTCTATCCATTCGGATGTTTACTGTGAACATTACCTGAAGCTGCTGGCCTGCATCTGCATGATGTCATTCACCACACCTCTGCCGCATGATTGGCTAATTAGATTCTTGCATGAATGAGTGTAGACATAAGAACTAGATGCTTGATGTTAACCAGAACCTTCCTGTCTGAATTATTTGAACTGGATTGTTTCCACTCATGTTCATCATGTTTATTTAAATAAATCACTCATTAAGCAATCATTTCTTTGTAAATAATGTGCAGATGGCTTTTGAGCAACAGTCAGTGTTAAGAAGAGCCACAAAGTTACAGAGTCAAAGTTTTTTTTTTTAATTGGCTCTCTTGTTCTTCTTAAATCTTTGGTAATTAGTCTATGACTTTCCCGGCTCTATATAGGGTAAGAGATCACACAGGCTCTTCAACCTCAAAGTAAAAAAAAAAAAATCTATCACAGAATACCATTGCGCTCACCCAGCCTATAAATTACGCTGTGTAACGGAAAAGCAGTGCAGGTAATTTAATAACTTCTCTTGACTCCCCCATGACCTGCAGCAAGACCCAATCTCCCTCATATGGTGGTTTGGGCCATGATTAATGACTAAAGTGTTTATATAGGACTGTGTTAAACTGTGCAGAATCATTGGTCGTGACCAATTTACTTAGTTGTTGGAGGGCTTTTGGACCGGTTTTTGTCTTGGTGCATCATTAAACAACAGGGGAGAGTGCCATTTTAAGGAAGGGGCCTCAGGCACTTATCTGTCACCTACTGTTGCTGGATCAGCTACTGCCTTTATCAAGGCTCTTTGATGGCCCTGGGGGACTGCATAAGCAGGAAACCCCTTTAGACTCCAGGAAATAAAATCTGCAAGTATTAGGCAACCAACGTTTTGTTTCTTTAGGATGAGTTTAAAATTAACTTATTAACACAACCCTTTTAGGAGTTTCTCTCGCATATATCTTCGGGTGACTTTTTTGAGGTTTGCGAGTTTTGTGATGGCAGAAATCAAATGTTGAGTACCTTCTTTACATTTACAGCATTTAGCAGACGCCCTTATCCAGAGCGACTTACAACTCATACAGTCTTATAATTCAAGCAATAATGGGCGAAGGGCCTTACTTAAGGACCCAACTGTGGTAGCTTGGCAGATGTGGAATTTGAACCCAGGACCATCAGTTCCAGAGTCCAGTACCTTAACTGATAGGCTACCACAGTCCCAAAGCCTTCTTTGGTAAATCTTTTTTTTTCCTTTTGTGGAACTCACAATATTACAAGTCACTGGGTATGACATTTAGGTTGATCTATGCAAAAATATTCTAAAATGCTTGCTCTTTAAATTTGACCGTATACAATACTTGTGTGCAGTGTCAGAATTAAGTAATGGTTTGAATTTGTGCATTTCTTTGTGTACATGATCTCTGCTTCTCCCCCCCCCAAACCCCCAGATCATATGTTACCAGTTATTCATTTTTGTCAATTGAACATAGTTGTTTGTTGTGTAATAATAATATTGTAATGGTGGCTAGATATTACTGAATGACAAATGTAATAAATACCAGATAAACTTGTTTGATCACACATTGTGCACCAGAAATTCACCTCTGCTGAACAATCATTAAAATGATGTAAATAGATCATAAAACTGTTGTGTAGACTGCCTGAATTGAAATACAAGGTAGTTAATGTAGGACAGTTGAGGTTATGTCCCAAATAAATATTTTATTTTACAAATTTTCCATGAAGTTTTCAAACCAATCTTTTGTTCAGATTTAGTGTTTCGCTGTTGCTTCAAGTGCACTGCATAGAATAAAGTGTGCGTCCCAATAACTTGTTTGGACTTTAACAATACTATTTTTTAAATTAATTTAAATAGTTTTAATGAGATGTTAGGTGTTTGAAATTGCCCTAATCACTCAAGTAGTTTGCCAGAACACAGCTTTAAAATGTTTAGAAATTTCTTGGCAAAATGTTACCAAAAAAAGCAGGTGTTTTTTTTTTTTTTTTTTTTTTTTTTACATTTATTTTAATATTCCTTAAATTGACTGTTTTAATTTAGTTATGTTATTGAAAGCATTATTTAA
>JAUZSV010030285.1:0-15478 GCA_034780495.1 Parotocinclus cesarpintoi | reverse complement strand
CCAGATTTGAACCCACTCACCACTCCCTTAGTCAATTGTGCCTGGTGGTCTCAAACCCTGTTTTTGGGAGGTGGTCTAGCAAACTGCCATCTGAGCACAGTAATGAAAATGCCAGTATTACACATGTAAACATGGCCAAAGCATGTACTACTAAAGACTTAGTAGTGTTGTGTTGGCTGTGTACCACATACTATTAACCTTTAGCCACATGAAAGAAACTGCACTGAGGTCAGAAGACTTGTGACAGAAACACATGTGAGAGGTAACATATGGCAAATGGTAATAGCCTGCAGAGGTGGAGTCAGTCTCATAAATCTTCATCCACATCCTAAGGTTATCAGGTCCACAACAAATATGCCATTCACCACTCCAAAACACATTACATAGTGGGAAATGAATTCACTTGACTTTTGCAGGGATTGTTGCAGTTGTCCTAATTACAAAATTATTGAAATATCAGGTGACTATTACCAAACCCAGAGTGTTTTTGTCTAAAGCAATGTCTAAGCAATGGCTTAACTAAATGGCCGTTTTGTCTAGTTTGCAGAAGACCAATCATGATTCATGAGCATTTAAACTAAGCTCCCTCTCAATACAAACTTATTTTCCAAAATATGCCACACAAAACTCCACCTCAAAGCACAACTGTCACAATGAACTGACATGCTATCTTTTGATTATACTTGGACATAAAACAGCTTTCTTTTTTTTGGAAACATCATGAGAATCAAATCATTGGAAAAGACAGCTGGGCCTGGAACAGTTGAAGCGAAAAGAGAACAGCCAGCAATGAGATGGATGGATACAATCAAATATGTATGAACAGGACATTAAGAAGCTCTTAGAAGGCTTTGGAGATGGGTCATATAAGTAATAATCTTGAGAATTAAACAGCATGGCAATCTTATAATAAGACACAAAATGCAACACTGAAATCAAAGACCTCTGACCTAAACATGAAAAAAGTAGTGTTCCTGTTTAATCTCTTTACACACTTCTGTATTACTGCTACAGAACAAGAAAATGTCAAAATGTAATACAGTTAATCAATTACTGCCTGAACAGGCTACACCTCCCAACCAATGTGTGCCCAGGTCCAAAAAAACGGCCTGGGAGCCAAAAGTCCACAAAAAACGGCCAAACTAAGTTTGCCTGCATCAAAAAATCATAAAAGAAACAAAAGGATTAAATGGTCGCTGTGTTGCGTCCCGAATGGTCGGACGCGTGTACTGAATGAAGACGACCTGGCACCAAACAGTGCTAAAACCCGCACCTAAATAGCAGGAGAAGCAGCTGTTTAAAATCAGGTCGTAAATTGGACACTGGATATAAACAGCCTCACCGATAGCTCTGTAATGGTGGCCAGAGAGGACGGCTGAACGCTCCGGGGCGAAAGGTAGGAACCCTAACAAGAAGAGAGTATAGAGGAGAACTAACCGAGTCCCAGGTGTGCGCAATGACTATGTGAGTTCAGATGATCGTGCCAAAGTGATATGAGCGGTTTAGGTTGCTGGAACCGCCCGTGGCCGTGACATGAAGAAGAGAAAATGAAGCATGTACTGCATAATGTGTTTTTTATATTTAGCGTACTGATTTAAAATGCCTTTATTTTGCAAGGCTATGTTTCCTTTTTTTATTTTTAATTGAATCCACACATTTCTCAGACTACAAGCTTTTTAAGAATCCAAACATAAACCCACTTATTATACACCCTGGTCCAAAAGCATTAAATCAACACAGAAAAACTCATCTCACTAAAAAAAGATACACAGATGCAGCTAAACTAAATAGTACACCCAGAATCATAAAAGTGAAGAGGCCACTGACTAAAACATTTTGTTTCATAACACAATTAATTCTTGTCAAAAGGACCAGAAAATAAGTCACTATACAAATAGTTTGTGTGTTCACAAATTACCTAACAATTGTAAACAAAAACACAACACAAGCAACAGCCATTTTCGTTAATGACGTGTAATGTACAAGCTTCAGTACAATTAATGAATATAAGACATGATTTTACTTGCATAATCTGGTAAACTGGATACAAAATCCCACCTACACTGCAACTAATCTGTTTTACCTAATATAAAGGGAGTTACACATGTAAAATAACAGATTCATCCGTTAGCCAACTCTTCACAGGCTCGATCTGCCTCAAGAATGTGTGCATACAGGTATGTGCCATTTAACATCCATCTTAAAAATATCATGTTCACTTTTGATGGCCAAGGTCTTAAAATTATAACAAATTGTTAGGGTTCCTACCTTCGCCCAGAGCGTTTGGCCGTCCTCTCCAGTGGCCATTACAGAGCTATCGTTGAGGCGGCTTATATCCAATATCCAATTTGCAACCTGATTCCTAACAGCTTATTCTCCTGCTGTTTAGGTGTGGGTATTAGCGCTGTTCGGTGCCAGGTCATCTTCATTCCATTGGGATTCCATCAACCAACAAAAGAAACAAGTAGCATTAGAGCAAATGTGGAATTTTGTCTTAATGAAATTACTCCAATAAAAAATACTGAAAGCGTTGTTGTTTTTTTTCCCAAAACGTTACCCAAGTACAGTAAGTCTCACATAATTCATATAGTGCATTACTTCTCACTGCTGCTTATGATGTACATACTACTGTGTGCTGGTGTTGCTTTCAGAGGCATATTGTTATTTCTAAAGGCATTTTTTAACTTATTTGAAATAACATTTTTTAAATACAGTACTTTCTCTTCACATGTATGCATGTATTGTACACATTTTATTTCTTTGCCATCTACTTCTAACAGTGCTTATCATGATGAGGATACAGTGGATACTGGTGAAATTGAAGTGTTGCTGTGTGACTAAGAGATGCTTTGAGAAAGCAACAGATTTGGCACTTAGTTTAATTTGCGTACCTTAGGTACACGTTTTGCCACTTTTGGTGATTGTCAGTTATGCATTTTCGAAACTGCATAACCGGAGTTTGTGCAGGATTATTGTATTTCTGTCAATTGTCACGTTAAAGGTTATTGAGCTCTTCAGTGTGACTTGTTATTTCTTTGTGTTGTTGGTAATACAGCAACCATTAAAATGTGAATATAAAAAATAAAATTATTGATGTGCATTAATACATGAATATACATGTAAGCATTAAAAGCATATTTCCATATTATTGTGTCCTATAGACATGAACAGACACCACTACTCTCTGTATGTGCACAACTGTCGTCTGGTTCTGCTCCTGCGTCAGGATCCAAGTGAGGCAGAAAACTACAAACCAGCAGAGTTCCACTGGAAACTTGACCAAGTACTTACAAATATAGTTCATACTCCAGGTTCTAATAACAAATGCCCTAGTTTTATGTAATGTGTAAATCAATGTGAAAGCAAACACTGAAAGCTATTGTTTACATGTGTGAGGCAAAAACAGCATTTTTCTTTCAGATTGTGCATAAGTAAATTTTAATTGAAATGTACAGCATTTGCATTTGGCATCTCGTCAACAGTTACTCTGCATTACAAGGCAGCATACCAAAAATAATGTTTTATTACTGAATACTAGATACTGTATTACTTTATATTTAGAACTCTTAATCTGTCTCTCAGATATGTGATAAAGAGTGGCATCACTATGTGCTGAACATTGAGTTTCCGGCCGTGGCTTTGTTTGTGGATGGAGCCTCCTTTGAACCATTCTTAGTCACAGAGGATTACCCTCTACATGCCTCCAAGATTGAAACCCAGCTCACTATTGGCGCCTGTTGGCAAGGTACTCAATTATATTAATACCTTTTTTCCCATTGCAGTTAATGCACTCACTCATTATGATAAGACACATTTATGCCTGTAGTGATATATTTAAGGGAGTTAAGAACTCAAAGCAAATTAATGGATAGATTAATGTAAGTTGAGTCTATAAACCACCTTATAATATAGATAAGATAAACCTTAATTAGTCCCACAGTTGGGAACTTCACATTTTTGCTTGCCAAGTAGATTTATGCAATTTATCTCTAAATTCCAGCAGTAGTAGTAAAACAGTATTTGATATGTAACTGAATGCATGATGTCTGAAAATAATCAAGCTGACCTTTTCCTATCTAAAGCAAGGCCTCGTCTTTTTCCACTCTTCTGTCTTACCTCCACAGACCTATTGGATCATGACAATGACACTGAGACAGTCTCAGAGCATGTGACAGGTTTCCTGACTCTTTCCCTAATTGCTTGAATTTGAGAGTTTGTTCATGAATTAACACATCATACACATGATCCTTACATGGCTGCACGGCTGTGCTGTGAAAGGATATATGCTCATCTTTTATTTGCCTAACATTTGCAGCATTAGGTGTTCCTGATCAGAAGCTGCGTATCCTGCTTGCTCGTATTTACTGTTTGTTATTGGTTTTCCTTTTATCCATCAACATTCTAGCTCTTTTAAACCTCTAATGCAATTCAACATTACTGATTACACAGCCGACAGTGCATTCATAAGAGTGTCTTGCATTTAGAGTATTCAGGATGCCGGATTCCCTGCAGTTTAGGGCAGATTTGCTGGCAGATTTGCTTTGCAGCATTGTTTATACTGGCAGTAATTCTGAAGGCTGCATCTCTCGTATTTTGTTGTTGACCCTAATGTTGCAGAGCTGGTGTGCATATTGCAACATGGCCAGATTAGAGTACACAACCCAGACCTCAGCTCACAGTCACCTTCATGTGCAACTGTATTGGATACAAGATTATGTGAAAAGAATGCATCAGATTCTGTAGCTGAATAGAGTTATTTTAAATATTCAGTATCATCCCAAATTATCCATAATTAAAGTAGGGCTTCACTATTCATTTGATTTATGTTATTAATAAGGATTAACATTTTGGCTCAGTACGTTTCAATGAATAACATATTACATATTGAAGGCTTATAATGAACCCTGTGAAATAATTGCTTGGCACTTATAGAGAAAAGATAATTATAGAGAAATAATCATACTTTCTATATTAAGCAAAATAATCATGATTATTACTTTAAACATTATCGTGCAGTCATACTTTTGAGTCATGAAAACCTCTGCATTATTCTCACGCATCCAGAATTTCTTTTACATCCATTGTTTTATGTCCCACCTTGTATTATTTACATTCTTTTTAATATTTTTTTCTCCATAATTAATTATTCTTTTACACTCGCAAAGGATGAGCTGCATGAGGCCATATGCCTATACTGTCCATTCATCACTCTCTCTGGAACTGCTGCCACTCTTGGCCAGCAGAGTAGAGTGACCATACTAACTTGCATGAATCACATTGGTCATGTACTTGGATATGCAAAGCATGCTGGATATTATGTGCTGGGTAGTCTTTTTCTGCCTTAATCACTCATTTGTCTGCATTTGTCCAGGCGGCAGTGCCCGCATGACTCAGTATTTCCGGGGCAACTTGGCCGGCCTCATGATACGCTCTGGGAAGCTGGAGAACAAGAAGGTGATTGACTGCCTGTATACGTGCAAGGAGGGTCTAGACGTGCAGCTCCCGGAAGATGTGGCTTCGTCTATAAAGGTGTGAGCCCTGTACATATATGTTAATGATCAAGCTTTAAAATGTCTTGAAAAAATTTAAAACAGAGACATATCATGATTTGTGGTGACTCAGCATGTCTGACTCATTATTTGGGTGCAGGTGGATTTTAACCCCAATCAGTCATCTCTGACTCTGGAGGGAGATGATATTGAGAGCTTTGAGAAGGTCATGCAGCACATTTCCTATCTGAACTCCAGGCAGTTTCCCACACCAGGAATACGCCACCTTCGTGTCACGACCACTGTCAAGTCAGTATTCAGTGTTTAAGTCAGCCCTTCTGTTCCTGTACACACAGCTAACTTATGTCATTCAGTAGTAATTGCACAACGATAACGATACATGGATAACGTTCCATGTTCAGTACTTTGAGGACCTTTTCATAGTACCTTTGCTTAGCCATTTATGTCTTTATGGTTAAGGTATATCAGTGTGTGTCCGTATTTTGGTTTGCTGTGGTGTTTAGGTGCTTTAATGAGGAGACATGCATCTCAGTGCCTGATGCTGAGGGTTATGTGATGGTGCTTCAGCCAGAGGAGCCTAAGATTAGCCTGAGTGGAATCGACCACTTTGCCCGTGGGGCAGCTGAATTCGAGAGCCCTGAAGGAGTGACATTGTTCCCTGAACTGCGCGTTGTCAGCACCATCACACGTGAGGTGGAGTCCGAGGCTGAGGGAGAGGATGAACCAACAGGTACTGTACTGTTAGGTGAAGTTTGCTTTTGCACTAGTACAGTTGCGAGTAGGGTAGGCAGCCAATAAGCGGTGTATTGCAATAAGCAGTGGTAGTAGCAAAACAATACAATCTCAAATAAATATAATGTTATATTATTAATGCACTCATGGAATCCGTAAAGATGCAAAAGTTGCTCAGAGTTTGGATTGGGAAGATCGGATGAGGTTAAATAAAACTAATAAACATACTGACTGAGGGGAAAGGTGCTGGAGCCTCTGTGACACAGACAAAGCAGACTAAAACTTGATATACAATATTTAAAAAGTGTCTTTTCAGAGGATATTTGTGCTAGGATTTTTACATTTTTTAACACTTGTGTCAGTATATCACCAGTATAATCAGTGGCTTCAGAATAGAGAGTGAAGAATATAAAATGTAATGAAGTGCCCAAGAGGAATTGAGTGTTTTTTCGTAAAGAGGAATGGCAGAATGACAGTCATCTGCCAGATAGATTTTAGATGCAGCCTAAAGAAAATGCTAAATTAAAGAAGCATTTTAAGGAATTATAAAATGTACTTTTTTCTTTTCTGATATAGTCATACACATACACATACACTACACATATAATACAGCACTGATTGAAATGGAAGGACATTCAATCAATTACTTCTTGTCCTGTGTTTGTTTGTGTGGAATATGTAGCATTCAAAAAAAGACATGCATTAGGTTAACGGGTTGCCCCTATGTGAATGTAGTTTAGTGATGTGAATAACCATTGATGCTGATGCGATGTCAAAACTCTGGGTCTTACTAATGTCAGATGTGCCTCGTCTTTGTTAGTGCAAGAATCTGTTGTTTCTGAGGAGATCATGCACAATCTGGACACATGTGAAGTAACTGTAGTGGGAGATGATCTGGATGGAGATCACGAGAGTCTGGAGGTGGATTTGGCCCAGGTGCAACAACGAGGCCTGGAAATGAGTGCCACCAACGTGGGCATGGTCATCACGGGTAAGTCCATTTAAGAAATACCCTGTATATTCTGGACAGAATGTACAAAGCTGCGTAGTAAATTCCCGGAAATTGGGAGATTGTTTCATGCCACTTTTAATGAGGAAAACAACCCAGTCAGTTTTTGCTATCAGAATTTTAGGGTGTCTTGGTCTTGTTCTTGTTTTCAAATTGCCATACAGTAAATATAAAACGAACTGAACTTTGTTGTTCAGAAATATTTTAAATATTTTACAAAAATATTTGAAATATAATTTACAGTTGTTGGAGAATCTGATGAATTGCTGTTGTCTGGATACAGGTGTGAACACCATGGTGAACTATGAACAGGTCCTGCACCTGATTCACTACAGGAACTGGCACACAGAGTCTTTGTTTGATAGGAAGTTCAAGTTGGTCTGCTCAGAACTCAATGGGCGCTACGTCAGCAATGACTTTAAAGTTGAGGTATGGCTGATTACACACAATTTATGGTCTTACTCACCTGATCACTAAGATCAGTGTTAAAACAAGATTTAAATATGTTGCAGATTACCAGATACGATTGCCTAGCCTTAAGTTTTTGTTTGAGATGTTTTGTGAATGATGTTTTATATGAATAAACAGGTCTACTTCAATTTTGCTGGCTAAAAGACTTTGTGTTTTAGTGTGCTGAATCCAAAAATCACATCCACATTAATTTGTTAAAGAAGGCTTAGAATTTATGTGAAAAAGGCTTAGAATATACAAAATTTGTCATCAAACATTCGCATACTTCATGGACGGTGCCAAAATGATCCTGATGTATTCTGTTACATTTGCGGTTGTTTTACAACACCCAGACAAAGGACAAATATATCTGACTTTGTATGAAAAGCTTATTATGTATATTTTGAAGTTAAACTGGGTGATCAGGACAAACCTTGGCCACCACAAAATGTGTGCAGGACATGCTGAAAACCTGAGACAGTGGATTAAAGGTCAGAGAAAAAGTCTCAGATTTCGAGTTCCAATGGTGTGGCGAGAACCTCAAAACCATGTTGATGACTGCTACTATTTGAATTATTACATTAATTATCAGTACTTTGGAAAGTTCTGACGGCAATTAATTCTGTCATTACAATTTTTCAAAAGACTCTAAACGGGTAGATTTGATTTGCTTCAGAATTTGATGTCAAAATGTGCCAGCTATTCACTCAAGCTGAGTTACTGGGATGAGTGCTAAAGAATAGAACCTGGTGGCTCCCATAACTAGATTAAGGTATTCTAACAAAAATCTTCTGATATATTTTTGTATCAACTTGTGTACTGCATCATGTCAGAGTGTGCATTGAGTCAATGGGATGTGTTAGGTATAAATCTGACAAATCAAGGCTTTTTGTTGACAGTTTTAAGACAAGTTTTAAGTGTGTGTTACTTCATAATGCCAATAAACTAGCTTCCATTCCTATTGCTCACTCGGTAAATATGAAAGGCACTTACGAATCCATGAGAACCATTCTTTAGAAAATAAAATACAGTGATCATTGATGGATTTTATGTGGCGACCTCAAGGTTATATTGATGTTTCTAGGACATCAAAGCAGTTACACAAAATTCCCTTGCTTTGGTATAGCTGAGCAAAGGCAGATCATCATACAAGGAAAAGTTGAAAGGAATTTGGGATCAGTGAAAATAATACAGTCGATTCCGGATAATGGGACTACATCGGGACGCGATCGTTTTGGTCCTAATAACCGGTTGGTCCGATTAAACGAACATGCCCTGTGTTACAACATGAGATGTGCTATGTAACATATTAAATGTTTATTAAACCTTTATTGTGGTATTTACACATATAGCGATCGTACAAACAAGAACTACTGTTGCTTACAAACTTTGTTCATTAAAAAATAAATTTGCAAACAAGTTTTTCGAAATGATGTACAACACAATGTATAGGTACTCAGCATGCGAAGCATAATACTGTAAAAAACAAGTTCTTACTAAATTTCTGTCAGCGTTTGAACAACTTATCCAGTGTGATCTGACACGCTTTAGCTTTGGCTAAGTAGTGACTTGTGGCTACTTTTTTGTAGTAAATGGAAATGTTTGGCAAAGACCTGTAGGTGGCAGAAGAGGGCTGGGGAGAAACTCGGGAGCGTTGTAGTAATGCCAGAGACGAAGAGTTTCTTTGGTAACCACGGATATTACATATTTCTTATTCGCTGTGTGAGCTCCACTGGAGGCATATAAGCATCCCAATGCTTCCCAATGCATCCGCTAAAAGCGGACCGACTAAGCAGAATTTTGGTCCAAATAAGCAAATACAATTACACGTATATAATAGGATTTGATTCGGTACTTTAGGATGTGGTCCAAATAAGCGGCTGGCGCCATTAACCAGTGGTCCAATTAATCGGAATCGACTGTATTATGAATTAACCACTTATTAATCTTTAGAAAGTGTTTTTCATTAGTGAAATTAAAAATGAAATGGATGTATTATTACTTCATATTTGGAATCAGCACCTTTCAACCTTTTTTTTTTTTTTTTTAAATTGAAGCCCAGTGTTATGTCTTCATCAGAATCAGTTGGCTTCTAGCTTGACAGTTTGTGTTTTCATAGGTTAATGTAATCCACACCGCTAAATCAGTTGAACATGCTAACAATGCCATGTGGCAGCCACAGTTTATCAACCAAGTCAAGCATGCCTCAGTGGATCTGTCTGGACACAACCTGGCAAACACACATCAGGGTTCAGGTATGGCTTCATTATCCTCATCCTTCTCTCCAAGCCTCCATCTGTAATAATTATATTACCTTCCTGTAATCTGAGTGCCTACAGTGTACTGTATTTATAATATGTGGGCTGTAGATTTATTTTTAATTAGTTTATTTTTAGTCTTAAAATTAATAAAAAGAATAATCTTCTTAGTTGTTTAGTCTAGGGATTATGCATTGCTGCTGGATGGCATTTGGATGGCCAGCTAAATCTCTTAGGTGCACACACTTGTGTTTGTCTAGCAGTGCTTACATGCTTATATACTGCTCACAAAAATAAAATATAAAATATTCCCTAATTTTAGTGAGCAGTGTGTATTTATTTGAACATTTTCTCCAACATGACCTTTATACTTTCTGCTGTGTACTCTTTGCTATTTCTTGGCTCACAGTTGTCCCCAGCGCTGCCACCATTGTTATTGTGGTGTGTGTGAGCTTTCTGGTGTTTATGATTATCCTGGGAGTGTTCCGTATCCGTGCTGCTCATCAGCACAGCATGAGAGACCAGGAGAATGGCAAAGAAAATGAGATGGACTGGGATGACTCTGCTCTTACCATCACAGTCAACCCCATGGAGGTAATGGATTAAGTCTATATATATGGGACAGAAAATACATATCAGATGTAAACATGTAATGAAATAATGATCTGGCAATGGGCATTTCTTTTGATGATTCTATAACAATGTCCACTTGAGTTACTACATCAAGTAAATTGAAAAACTGATTACCACAAATACTAAACACCATGTAGGTATGTGTGGCTATAAAACTGAATTGATTGTTGGCTGTTCATTTAGAAATAATTATGCAGATCATCATAAAGCACCATGAATCATTTTTTTCTATTTCATCTTAAGGTAATGTTGTGGAAAGGCTGGAATTTTTAAGTATCGATCAAGTGTTTACTCCAAAAGACAGGTTAAAGGAAAAAAGAGTATTACTCTTTGTTTTTAAGCCTATATTATGGTTGGTCAGTAGTGCTTTAGAAAATACCTGAATCAAGCTTTACTGTATGTTCAAACAGAGTTGTTAGAACATGACATAAACAATGGTCATTTGCTCACGTTTTATAGCCTCTTAATCTACAATCCCAAATCAGGAAAAGTTGAGATGGTATAAAAAGGTCAAATACATTAAAAAGGTCAGATACATTTATTTAGACTTTGATATCACTGCAAACAATATATAACTAAGCTATTTCATGTTTTCCTGCAACACAATCCAAAAAATGTTTAGATCTGTCTTTTTAAAAAATGCTTAGACATCCCTGTGAAAAATGTTGTCCTGAAGGCAGCATATGTTGCTCTGAATTGTACTTTTCTGCATTAATGCTGCCATCACAGAAGTGTATAATGACCTTTTTACACAGACACAACCCCATAACATGACAGCCCCTGGCTTTTGAACATGTTGATAACAAGTCACGAATAAGTCTGGATGATACTTTTTGTCTTTGGTCTTTGGCACAGTGTCCATTTCTTCCAAAAAGAGTTTTTGGAATTCTGATTCATCTGAGCACAAAACACATTTCCACTGTGTGATGGTCCAACCTAGAGGCCTACAAGCCCAGAGAAATTGATGCAGCTTCTAGACATGGCTTAATCTTTGTCCCTCTGCTGACCTATAGTGGCCAAAAGAAGCTATTTACAAACAACAAACCATAAGCGGTTAGGGGCTAGGACATGTATCATTCAGTGAATACATTTAAATGTGCTCACACACGCTTATCAATCATTTATGAGCAGACATATGAAGACCAACACAGCAGTGAAGAAGAGGAAGATGAGGAGGAGGACAGTGAGGATGGTGAGGAGGAAGATGACATCACTAGTGCAGAGTCGGAGAGCAGTGAGGATGAGGATGGAGCAGAGCAAGAAGACCAGCAGGGAGCCAGCCGACAGCAGCAGTTGGAGTGGGATGACTCCACTCTTACCTACTGACGATGCTGAGCACACATTGATTACACACACACACACACGTACACACTTACACACGCACTCACACTCACCCACTCTCTGTCTCACTTCACAAGTGGGAAGTCCCACTTTCTCTTGCCAGATTCATTACCTACAGAGCCATGAGTAAAATCCACTAAACATTCTTGACGCTAAATGCATATATATATATATATATATATATATATATATATAAAACTGTAAATTCATATAATGTATATTTAGTGTATGTGGTGGCAGATGTTGCAGAATCAGCTTAATTTCCACTGGCCGAGACTTCCCTGGTGTCAGCTTAGTGGTGATGTTCTATGTAGTATAACTATCACATAATAACTGAATGCCAGTTTGAGCTTTTTTGTGGTTTTTTTTTTTAGCTATGTATGGATTCGACCCTGCACCATTCTCATTGTACATGTCTTTCAAATTAAGAATGATTTATGTATATTGCACATGAATTTGGTTGCTATGGAACTTTTTGGGAAATTTTTGCCTCTTTGCTTTTGAGGATGCTTCTAGCTTACGATCTACTTTTTCTTCTTCTTTTTATAGTGCATGAAAAGATGCAGTCATACATATAGAAAAAGAACCTTGTTTTTGATATTTTGTAAATACGTTATCTCATGGTGTCAGGTATCTCAAGCAGTGCAGTACCTACTGTTGTTTTGTTTTGTTTTGTTTGTTTGTGTGTATGTGTGCATCAGACAAGCATGCATCAGACAATTTGGCAAAGATATGCTGCTTGCTTATGGTGTCTGCTTTATAGAGAGAAACCCATAACAAAGGTTTCTGTGTCAGAGTTGCTAATTGTGTTTTATATCATGGAAATGGGATTTTCTTTTTATGTCAATGATGTGTGTGGGTGTGGAGTAGGCTAACTCAAGGCTTGCAAATGCTACAAATACGTCATTGTTGTATTTAATTTCTGTGAAGTACACTATTGAACAAATACCTATTTGTTGAATCCTCTGATTATCATGTTCAGGTGATGAATATAATTGTTTTAAATGGTACTGTATGGTGTGCAATTCTGGCACACTACAAACAATTTAAGCTGTTTTAAAGTGGTGGTACTGTTTTCATCAGTCTACTCTGTTATAAATCCTTTTTCCCGGCTTGTCTGGTATAACAAAGGTGCCTCTGGAATTTGGTGATAGCATGAGCTTTGGTCACTGTTTTAATTTAGCTGAAATGACAGAGAAATCTATTCACATAAATTCATTGGGTATTTATTTATTTTTTTGTCCTGGTATGCTTAGTTCAGCATAATCATGTTTATTATTCCAAGAAAATCTTGCAAATGAATATCCAGCAAAATGAATGCTCAAGAAAATAACTTTTGTGGTATTCATTGACACATATGCGTAAGTGAACAATTTTTTTTAATTTTCCTGTTGATGGTTCAGGACCGAATAATCGACAGTTCATTCCTGCATGCTGTTTCTCTTAAAGCAGTGGTTTATTCTTTACTGTACAGCCATTCTGAAAGGTAATGTTAAATCTGTGATGTGTTAAGGAGAAGGTGTGTGGATTTGAGTAAAGTGATACAGTACAAGGTACATTATTTAGATTGCACTTTTCCTTAATTGTTACAAAAACTATTTCAGGTTATTGCTGAAATTCAAAAGCTTTCCTAGGTTGCTAATATTGTCATTCTTTTAGTCAGGATTTGTCAAGATTAGTTAGATATGGTCAATTTTCTGACTGGCTGAAAGGGCAATTAAAGATCGTTTAGACTGCTCTGGATGATCTTCCTTTTTAAAAGTTTTTAGTACATTCTGGTAAACCGTTCTATGAAAGAGCTTGCATCTACACTTTAGCTATTGGAGTTAGGATTGTCTTTCATCTGTCATTAATTAACACAGCACATCCATACATTTCTAGCTATGGTCATTCTCTTTTCTTTACTTAGGGTTTGTACAGCTATAGAGAAATGACTTTTGTTGTAATAGGGGTCAACAGCCAGTTTATGCCGAAGTGATTGTTTTACTTGTGCTACCTAGTTGTCCAGTGTTCATGTTGATGTGTAGAGAATGTAGGTCCATATTGTATCATCAATATCGTACTAAATCATGTTTGAGGAAATCTGCCTCTGCAAAGGTGTATATTATAGAAATTGTTTAGACAGTCTATGAATATGAATTAACAATCTGATAATAGTGAAAGCTCAAAGTGAACTGAACAATTTCCTGTTTTTATGATCAAGATGTAGAGGGCAGCACAAGATTTACAAGAACCAATAAAAACCTTTTCCGTTAACAGACATTTCTTGCACAAGTTTATCTATCTCACATTTTAATGTTATATTTTATATTGGCCCCTTTTCTGAATCAACCTTCGTTTGTTTAAGGTCACTGGATAAAAGCGTGGCATTACAGATTTTAATTGGAAGTTATGGTAGTAGCATAAGAAATGTTATCCACAGGTATAAAAGATTATCCTGAACGGGTTTATCCTGTTCTCATGTTTTATAATTTGCCCAGTTTAGCCCATTTCAGACTTGTGACACAATATGTTGTTTGATTTGGGTGTACTGTGAGCAGAGAGAGTAATACAAATGTACTTGATGACCAGGATTAAAAAATCCTGTACTAAAGTATCCATGTCCAGCCTATAAAGACCTAATCATATGTATACAAGTAGGTTTGGTAAAATGGACCACCAACATTGCATGAGTAAATCCACTTGATTTTTCTTGTAGTAAACAGAACTGTTGGTTTTGAGTGTATGGCAGTAATACACTGAATCCAAAGAAATTTAAGAAATGTTGGATGCTGCCATTGTGTTCATTCACTTTTCTACATTCAATGGCTGGTATGGGTAATGCTTGCTAATTAACAAAATAAAGTAAGATTACGTCTACAACCCCTGGCAAAAAGTATGGAATCACCAGTCTTGGATAAGCACTCGTTGAGACATTTCATTCTGTACAACAAACTCAGATCAAAAACATGATACAATAATAAGGTCATTCCAAAGTGCAAGTTGTTGGCTTTCAGGAACACTCAAAGAAATGAAGAAAAAACATTGTGGAAGTTAGTGATTGTTACTTTTATTGACCAAGCACAGGGAAAAAAGTATGGAATCACTCAAATTGGAGATAAGTTCACACCCAGTCAATTTCCTTTAAAAAAAAGTTAAAAACACCTGTAGTCATGTCACCTTGGAGGACTGCTAGACGAAGTGGAGTGGCAAGAACCATGGCTCCAACAAAAGAAATGTCTCTTGAAACAAAAGAGAGGATTGTGAAACTTCTTGAAGAAGGTAACTCTTCACGCATGGTTACTAAAGATCCAAGATATGGACCAAATACAAACAGCATGGAATGGTTGTTAAAGCCAAGCGTACTGGTAGACCAAGAAAGACATCAAAGTGTCAAGACAAACAACTTAAGGCCATTTGTATTGAAAACCGAAAAAGTACAACTAAACAGATGAAGCATAAATGGGAGGAAGCTGGAGCCAAGGTATGTGACCGAACGGTAAGAAATCGCCTAAAGGAAATGGGATTTCAATACAGGAAAGCTAAAAGAAAACCATCATTGACAC
>JAUZSV010030176.1:0-15478 GCA_034780495.1 Parotocinclus cesarpintoi | reverse complement strand
GACCAACCTGAGGCAGCACATGCGCATACACACTGGGGAGAGGCCATATGTGTGCGGGGAATGTGGGCGAAGCTTCACGCACTCTTCCAACCTGGCACTTCACCGTAACTCCCACACGGAAAGCAAGGCGACGTGCGTTACGAAGGCGCGGAAAGCAGGGCCACACACAGATGTAGAGGTGGTACTAGAGGGTGCGACCTCAGATGATTTAAGGGGGGTTGAGATGACAATATCGGACATGGTGGGCCTTGTAGGTGGACAGGAGGGTGAGGTCTTTCTTTCTCACCACGTGCCTTCATCCTCCATGCCGTCCTCTTCTGGCACCATTCAAAATGTCCTGAGTGTCACGGGCTCGGAGCACTTGCAGGTGAGCATGGAAATGTCAGTGGACACAGGTGCTGATGCACCTCTATACAGCTGCGGCAGCTGCAATGAAACCTTTGGAACACAAACACACCTGGAAGAGCATCAGGCTTTGCACCTGCACAGATTAGAGGCAGGGGATGGCACTGAAATCTCCACCGGGGGTGGCATCGAGACTCAAGGAGTTTCGTTGATCGGAATGGCTCCCCTGCTATCAGACTTCGAGGAGGTGGTGGAAACGACAAGCGTGTCAGACAGCAAGCAGGGGAACGAGTTAATAGGTTTGGCTAGCATTGGCGGTAGGGCCGGGCATGTGCAGTATGACCTTCTACAGAGTTTCACCAGCTCTGTCAGTCAGCTGCGTTCAGACGAGTCAACAGTGGACACTGCCTCAGCTGCACTCTCAGAATGTGCCTACTGCGGAAAGCGCTTCAAGAACAACACGTCACTGAGCAGGCATATGGCACAGGTGAGTGACAAGAGTTGTAGTTTAGCGACAGATATGGTCAAAAGAATACGGTACAGACTACTAGTATCTCTGTTGTGCTTTTTAGGCGCATCCTCTTGGTCCATCCCAGTCCAGATCTCAGTTCAGCTGCTCGGTGTGTGACCGCTCTTTCCCACTTCTTTCTTCCTTGCTTAACCATCAGCTGTCCCACACTGAGGAGCAGAGACTGCTGGCTGAAGCAGAGGCTGAGATTGTGTGCCCTCCGTCATTGGCCCTCAGCCTCCCACTATCCTCCTCACCCTCTGCCAAGGGGCATGGTGAGGAAGCAGAAGGAGAAAGAGAGATTCATGTAAGCATTATCACCGTCACAGAAGAGGGGGAGAAGCAAGCCGTTAAGCCAACAACCAAGACATCGGGGAAGGCAGGGAGGAAAGGGGCAGTACGAAAAAGCTCTGCTGCAAATAATGGTAAGAGAATGGCGGGTGTAACCATGCATCACTACATGTTTAGTATGCCATCTAATGCAGTTGCATTTTTTTTAACAGCAGAGGGCTCCTAGGTACCTCGTATCACGTCTTCAGTGAGAGACTCCGCCCAATTTCCTTGAATTGCAGGGGATTAAATATTTGACTGTTAATATTTTATACAAGAAGAGTACACTATTTTAAGTTGTTATTATTCAGAGATAGAAAGTAACATTTTTACTCAGTTATTTAAGATCTATTGATTTAGAAGCTACTTATAGGGCATTTTGTTTAAAAATGTAAACCTCTGGTTCTATTTTTTTATTTGCAGAGGACAATATGCTTTTGTTTTAATATGCGTACAAGAATTTGTAGTTTTAACTGTTTGCAGATTAAATTTTCCTCTTGAATCCAAGTTCAATCTAATCTTACTACACTTACTGGTCACTTTATTAGGTACACCCTGCTAGTACAGGGTTGGACCCCCTTTCTGCCTTCAGAACTACCTTAATTCTTCACGGCATACATTAGCAAGGTGCTGGAAAGGTGCACATTTTGTCAGCTGCAAGTCCTTGATACGAAACTCCCATTTAAATGCATTTCAAAGGTGCTCTGTTTGATTGAGATCTGGTCACTGTAGAGATCATTTGAGTACAGTAAAATTATTGTCATGTTTTTGAAACCAGTTTGAGATAATTTGAGCTTGTGACATGGCATGAACACTGAGTCTAAAGTGATGGGAATGCCTAAATGCAGTGCGTTGCTGCCATGGCTGATTAGATTTTGCGTTAACAAGCAGGTGTACCTAATAAAGTGATCAGTTAGTGCATATAAGTGTGTCATAGCATTACTGTAAACTCAACCTTGTGACTTATATTTTTTTAACAGAGAGGCCCTATCGTTGCTCGGAGTGTGGAAAGTCATTTAAGGGTTCTTCAGGATTGCGTTACCACATGAGAGACCATACAGGAGAGAGACCATATCGCTGCACAGAGTGTGGGAAAAGCTTTAAAAGGTCATCCTTACTGTCCATACACCAGCGGGTAAACAATCTTAAATATAAAAACATATTTGTGTATTTCTGTAAAATAAGCTTAAACGTTATGGACCACTCATGACTAAATGATGTCGGTATGCGTACTATTACATCATTTTGTTCAATGTTTTATTCATCTGTTCAAATACACTTGAGAATATTAACATGAGCAAGTGTCCAAATTGAGGATTAAAGTGAGCGGCAAAGCAAGGCAGCATTTCAAAAAGAGTTTCAAATCGAATGTCACAGTAAGTTATGAACACAAAGCGTGGACATGAAAAACAGGTACTAACTACCACTTCCACGTGCAGGCTCCACAAGTGACATTTGACATGCTAAGGCTCACTTCACAGACACACACATTTTTGTCAGAGAGGGACAAAAGTGCACAAATTTGATCTGCAGTGCGAGTCATAACTGATACAGTACTTTGCAAAAGTCTTAGGTCTCCATTAGATTCGATATACCACTGTTTTAGCAATGGTACAAAGACCATACACTCTTATTGATCAGTCTCTTTATTAAATACAAGCAGTGTTGGTATGCAGTATTAAAACCAAAGAAATAAAACTGCTTCTGTAGGATACAGTGGCAAGTATAAAGTTTTCCTTTAAGCAGTAGCAGCATCTGGCAGCTTCATCAGCATGCCAAGTTGACCATTCTACAGTCTGAAGAAGCTTGATCAATATTGGGCTTTTTCGAAAGGGTAGCAGCCAAAAAAAACAACAAACACTTTTTTTCAGAAGGGGAACAGGGTGAAACAGGATGCAAAAAAACTAAGAATCCAATCGTTAATATGTAATATATGGTCATAATTCCATTGCTAAAACAACAAATCTAATCGTGGCGCAATACTTTTTGCACAGCACTGCATATTAAATGAACAGTCGGTTCTCATAGTTGACATGGTGGTAGAAATGGGCAGATGTAAAACCTGAGTTACTCTGACAAGGGGCATATAGTTATGGAAGTGTTTTTGGTTCAGCATTGAGGAGTACCTATGGACATGTAACACAAGTTACAATGCACTCCACTGGGGATGTGTAACTGTAGACTGATTAAAATGTCAATGTGTGGATGGCCAGGTGTGTGTCTATTTTATATGGGGAAGCGATGGCACCATGATGCACTGTGTAAAGAATACAAGCCAATCGCGCCAGTGTGACTATAATGATCTGGAAGATGTTCTGCTGGGAAAACCGGCATGTGCTTTTTACCTTTGCTAAAACAATGGTATATGCAGTCTATTAAAGGCCTAAGACTTTTGCACAGTACTGTATTTCTTAACATAAAACGTTTAGACAAAAAACAGCAAATTAATGGCATAATCATTCTTTTCACTTCTTCCCTGTTTACTAGGTGCACACAGGAGTTCGAGCTTTCCAGTGCCCCTACTGTCCTCAGACTTTCAAGTGGAGTTCACACTACCAGTACCATCTACGCCAGCACACCGGTGAGCGACCTTATGTGTGTCAGGAGTGTGGCAAGTCGTTCAAAAATACCAGTTGTCTGCGGCGGCACAGCCAGTTGCACTCGGGCCTGAGGCCCCACGCCTGCTCTGTATGTGGGAAGGCCTTCTCACAGACCTCCAATCTCAAGCAGCACGAACGCACCCACTCGGGTGAGCGGCCCTTTCAGTGTGCACAGTGCCACAAGAGCTTCACGCACTCTTCCAACCTCCAGCTGCACCTGCGGACGCACTCCTCGCGCAAAGACTACAAGTGTCAACGCTGTGGCAAAGAGTTTGTCATGCACTCCTACCTGCAACGGCATCTGCGCACACACAGCTGCGGCGGAGGAGCAGAGTGCGTAAAAGAAATGAGCAAAGTCAGCAAAAGCGGGAATGGGGCCTCTGAGAACACAGCTACGATGCTGAATCTGAATCTGAATATGAACGCAGGTGGTGGGCTCAGCAGTCTGTTTTCAACAGACGGAAAGTCTACTCTCGTCCTCTCGTCTTCAAATCTGGACATTCCTCCAAATACATCGCAAAATTACTTCATGGTCCAGACCACAGCAGGACTGCAGCTAATCCCACTGTCTAATCCAGTGCCTACACAGCCGGTCCTGACCCCTACACTTCCTCCACCAACACAACCTCCATCCCAGAATTTTCTGCTTGTTCAGTGTCAGTCCAGTAATGGTAACCAACCGAGTCTGATTCTAGTCCCCGCAGCATCCAGTACAAACACGCTTTCCACACCCACAGTACCACAGCCCCTTAACTTTGTACAGACTATGTCAGCACTGCCTCAGGTTCTAGCCCCAGCCCAAACGCAAATCTCACAGTATCAGCCACTACAGACCCAGCAGAGGTTTGTAATGGCAAATAATACTGTTCCTCTAATTACTGGCCCAACCCAAAATATGACCACTATCACAAGACCCATTTTAGGAAAGCTTGGATCTTCCAGGGGTACCAGAACTAGACGTGGGCGCAAACCAAAGGCCAAAACTGAGAAATCGAGTTCCGTGCCACAGACAACATCGGCACCATTAACTCAAGTATTAACTCCCACCACCACAACCGCCACTTCTGTTATGCCTTCAGCAACACCATCACAGAAACTTGATGCTCGGGTTCCATCATGTTTGTCGCCTCTGAATTCGGACACACTGCCTGACGCATCATCTGCCCCCAATGCCATCACTGTATCAGCAGTGACTTCATGTACTCCCATAACGGACAGCCTCTATGACTTGCCAGATGACTCTCAAAATGTTCCTGTTTCCGAAAAGCCAGAACTGCCAGAACCACTATCAGAGGAGCATTTTGTACTGTGTTTTAAGAAGGAGACTGAGCAAAGGGATGCGATGGAGGTGGAGGTAGATGAAGGTGGTAAGGAAAGGAGATCCTATGTGTTACATTTTGAAGGAGATGGGGGTCATTTGGAAGGAGGAAATCAAGGGACAGGTGAGAAGTCATACATTCTCCGGTTTAAGTCTGATGAAGATCATGAGGGGGATGGAGAAAAGGAGAAGACCGAGATGGTTTCACTCAATTTGCTCCAAGAGTGGAGTGGAGAGACAGAAGGTGAAAGAATGGACGGACTTGATGAACATGCTGAAATGGGGGATAAATCATATGTTCTCCATTTCCAAACAGAAGATCCAATTGTTGATGACATGCCATCGAGCTCTGGCTACGTCCAAGGTCCGAGTGAAGCCCTGGGCCTTTCTTGCCAGCCTACGCAAGCCTTAATGCCTCTTGGTGGAAAGGATGTTGTGTTTGAATTGGGTAACGATGCCAAAATGGATGGCGAGACAAACAGTAGGGAGAATATTCAAATGATAACGCTGATAGAAGGTGGTAGCAGCAGTTCTGAGACAGTAGACAGTTTTGCCAATTCTGGGGGAGCAGGGCAGATGGAGGGCATCTTTCAGTTAGAGGGTGGAGAAGGTATTGTTATTATTGAGGTAAGTACCAGCAGTTTGAGAGATGGAGCCGAAGGGGTTTCTTTAGGATTAAGGAATGTGGAAAAAGAAGGAAACGCAGTACATGAGGAGCAGCCGGCCCTGGAAGGAGAGAGCAGATAATCAGCTGGACTAAAAGGGACAGAGGCCTAAACTCAAGAATGACTCTCAACACCAGCCAATGTATTGCTCTAAGACATAACACACGCACTGTTCTATCAACCACCACACACTACTTTATTTAAATCTACCAGCAACCTGCATATTAATGATTAGTGATGCCTTTTAAAGTCTAGGTGACTAATAAAACCAAAAATAGCCATTCTGGACTGTAACTTTTAACTGCCAGGAAAATAAAACGAGTACTGATGTTGATCTACAGTGCCATGCTATGGCATGTCATGGTGAAATCAGAAGACAGTAAGTGCAAAGGATGTTTTCAAAATCTTCATTTTTATCTTTCTGCTTCCATATCTGACTTTTTTTTTTTAAGAAGTTGAGCGCTTCTTAATTCTTGATTACTCGTTGCCCCTAGGGGGAGCTGTTTCACAGTAACACCCGAGAATATAACCCTGCTTAAAAACATCACCACCTTGTTTCTACACTCATTTTATAAGCTCCACCTACCATGTAGGGCAGGCACTTTGTAGTTCTACAATTACAGGCTGTAGTCCATCTGTTGCACTGGGTCATTTGTTAGCTGCTTTTTACCGTGTCCTTTAGTGGTCAGGACAACTACAGAGTGGATATCATTTGCATTGGCATGCAAATGTGTGGAGCAATTCTTCTGGAGTTCTGAACCACCTTGGTCCAACAGCATCTTTTCTGCAGTGCTATGTGACTAATGATTCGGTCGAGGATGACCAACACAAACTGCAATAACAGGATTTATGAGTGCATAGTAGACCAACAAGCAAAGTGTATCTAACATAGGGAAAAGTGAGTTGGGAGTGTTTAAAAATTCCAGCAGCCATGATGTCTGAGCCACTAGTACTAGCGACACACTGACACGCCACTACCATGTCAGTGTCACTGTAGTGCTGAGATTGATCCAACACCTGCTCTGTAGTGGTCCTGAGCATTTCAGAAAAGGGTTTCAAAAAAAGCAGACTGCAATCTGTAATTCTGCAGCTATAACTGCACCTATATGGGAAGTGAAACTGATTAAAGTGATGATGAGTGTAAAAACCAGGAGTGGCTTTAATGTTGGCTGATCTGTGTATATCACTTTATTAAGATGAATTCCATGTCAAGGGAGACTGTCCTAACAAGACAAGAACCTGCTGAATATATGGACTATTAACTACTGTGGTGACAGTGGGAGTGTAAGATGTAGATGAACTGTGAATATGCTTGTTGTATATGTAGTTTCACTATAACTGTTAAATGATCAAATTCAATAAAATTGTTGTCGATAACCTTTAAGATATTTTCTACCACATTTTACTTGCATTTAGCAGACACCCTTATCCAGATCGACTTGATCTTACAGCCTTACAATTTAATCAGTGAAGGGTTAAGAGCCTTGCTTAACCCATTAACTGCCAATTTTGTTTCTGAACATTTTTTTTACTTTATTTCTGTCCACCTACATCCCATGCCATCCCATCAGTAGGCGAGTTAAAGCACCCGATCCCCGAATGGCGATCATGGTTTTTAATGGGTTAAGGACCTAACTGTTGCAGCTTGGCAGAGGTGGGATTTGAACCCTGGTCCATCAGGTCCAGAGTCCAGTGCCTTGACCGCTATTATAAGAGCAGACCAATATGTTCAAATGTCCAGATTATAATGTAAGACCTATCAGGTTCAGTATCGGAGACAATTAACCCAAAACCAAGGTATTGATATTAAACTCACAATTTATTTCATTTCATATACCAATAGTAAAATACAGGCACTGGCCGGGCCCAAAGCCAGGCCTCCCCTCTAAAACCACTTACTTACAAAACCCACTTAAAGCTACTTTCCAGAGATACAAAACAGTGACATAGACCTAAGGAGATAATCAAAAACAAAAGTACAGAAACAAAAAGACAATTAAACAATCAGCCCTACAAACAATGGATCCACACAACAAATACGTTTATATTTAAAAACATTCAACATACCCTAAGCCATAAGGTGTGTGTGTGTGTGTGTGTACACGGCAGCTTCTTGTGTGTGCGCCCCGCCACTCAAGCAGACCACCAAAACTCCGTACCTGTAGGAGGACATTTAAATAAAATACCGAAAGCACCAATCACCACAAATACACTAATACCGAAACTAGACACAGCACCAACCACTGAGATGCAACCACTGTACTCTTTCAATGGCCATCCATCACCAGCTTGGGTATTTCGATTCCAGACCAAACGCCGGCTGACCAAGCTGACACGCACGCTGCCACTCTACGTGGGCGGCCATACTTGCGTTGCTCCCTAAATCAGCAAATTACCGTACTACCTGCAGTAGCACGCCCACAGTCTATACCGTACCAATGGAGCCCCTTACATCTACCCCCGCCTTTCTGATCATCGCCTCGATGACAATCATAAAACCCATCCCTCAAACACGTTACAACAAAACTAACAATAACAAAACACTAAACACTAGACCCATCTATACCTCCTTTCCTGCACTGTTTACTAAAGCAGAAACTATATCTCGGAGAATTGTTAAACAACTCACATATGTATCTTGACCCGCCCCCAGCTCATTGTCCTTAGCTGACCTAGGTAAATGGAACGGATTTGTATGCTTCCCTGCAGTCCGTCTACTAGATCTCCGCAACTCTTGAGTGGGTGATGCTTCCCCCATCTCCTCATACTGACTGCATCCCTCCTCAATATCACTATCCCCATTACTGTGGTCATCTAAGACCCCCAAGGGTACATCACCCCCCTCTCCAGGAGATAATACACCTGTATCAAGCTCTTCTTCAACTCCCACTACACCTGCCTTCTGACCTCTGTCAGAGTCTCCCCACCGTTCTCGCCTAAGCCATAAGAGCCCGCTATCATCGTCAGCCGCGGCCTCACCATCAGCAATTGGGCATGCCCCTGGGACCCTCTCAACCATCTCACCTGCCTTCAATTCTAGGCTACAGGGCCGTAGCTCAGTCCTATGAATATTCTTAGGATTCGAAGAACCATCGATTGGCACAACTGTATACACTGCCTTATTTGGATCCGGCTGCGAAATTACCCTAAAAGGAATGCTCATCCACACATCTTGTATTTTGTGTCTCCCTTGCCAACCATGATTCTTACGGTACACCAATTGACCGAGCCGTAACAAACTATGTGGAGTCGGTGTCCCGTGATATTTCTTTCGCAGTGCCGCTGCATGTTGCAGCTGCCCTCTGGCTTGTTGATACGCCTCATGCAGGCGATTCTGATGTTCAACAACCCAATCATCTCTGGCCCCTGAAAAAGGTTCCATATTGGCACCCAACAAAATATCAATTGGCAAGTTGGGGTTCTGACCAAATAACAAAAAGTGTGGGGTGAATCCAGTACTAGCATGCTCGGTGGTATTATAGGCAAACACTACTTCAGGGAGGTGCTCTACCCATCTCCTCTTCTTAGCTGGTGAAAGAGTTCTAAGCAAATCATGAAGGGTTCTATTGAACCTTTCACATTGACCATTGCCTTGGGGATGATATGGAGTTGTTCGAGTATGTTTCATATTGTATAGTTTACACAAACAACGAATTATTTCTGCTTCAAAACACCTCCCCTGATCTGAATGTATCCTCTGTGGCACACCATACTTCTGAATCCACTCCTTCACCAAGGTTTTAGCCACAGTGACTGCTTTTTGATCTCTGGTAGGAACTGCAACCGTATACTTCGAAAAAACATCTGTGAAAATTAAAACATTTTCACGCCCATCCGTAGATGGCTCCAATACGGTAAAATCCATAGCAACTACTTCCAGAGGTTTCGATGCCATCACACTCCCCATTTCTGTAATAACTTTCGGTAACGGGGCCTTCGCAACAATACACCTTTCACATCTCTTACAGTACTCTTCTATGTCCTGATGCATCCCCGGCCAATAGCATCTAGCCCGTACCAGCTTAAAAGTCCTCTCCACCCCCTGATGCCCATGCTCATCATGCATGACATGAAGGATCTCTCCCTGTAAAACCTGAGGTAGCACCAACTGCCTTACATCACCACATCGAGTATCGACAAACTGACGATAGAGCACATCCCCCTCAACTTTCAACTTATCCCACTGCTTAACCAACTCCAACACCCTTCTGTCTTCAGTGGTTCTTTCAGCCCTACTAGGCTTTACCCCTCGCGACCAATATTTCCAAAAATTGGAAATTACTGGATCTACTTTTTGTTGTGCTGCCAAAAAACTATTAGAATACACAGGGAAAGTAGAAATGGTACCTTGTTCATTAACAAAAACTGGTCCCGGTTCCTCTACTATCATTTCCCTTGGCACTGATGAACGTCGTACTTGCCGAGAAAGTGCATCCGCATTGCCATTCTGACTACCTGGCCTATACTGAATCTCAAAATCAAACCGAGCCAATTCTGAAGCCCACCGCTGTTCAATTGCCCCAAGCCTAGCAGTCTTTAGATGACTCAATGGATTATTGTCAGTAAAAACTATAAATTTGTGGCCAAGCAAATATTCACGGAACTTATCTGTAACAGCCCACTTCAGGGCTAAAAGCTCCAACTTCATGGCACTGTAGTTTTCCATATTCCTCTCTGATGGCCTTAACCCCCGACTTGCAAAGGCTACGGGCCTCCTTCCTTGTCTCCCATCCTGTGACAGTACCGCACCCAGACCTTGATAACTTGCATCAATTTCCACAAAAAACGGCTTTGAAAAATCTGCATAAGCTAAAACAGGTGCCGAGACCAATTTCTGCTTCAGGGCCTGGAATGCCTCTTCGCACTTTTCATTCCACAACTGTACAAATGAGGATGTTAAGTTCCAACGTTTTCCTACTTTAGCTAAACTGGCAGCAGCTAAAGCATGTAACGGGGCAGCTATCTGCGAAAAATTCTTCACAAAGCGCCTATAGTAGCCAGCAAAACCAAGAAAGGATCTTAACTCTGTATTACTTTTAGGCTGTGGCCATTCGGCCACTGCCCTGACTTTCTCTGGATCTGTGGACACCCCATCTGCAGAAATGATATGACCCAAATATGATACTTGCTGCTGGAAAAAGGAGCATTTATTCCACTTCACTTTAAGACCACACTCACGAAACCGTGACAACACCAACTGGAGTTTACATAAATGCTGCTCAAAAGAAGTCGAAAAGACCACCACGTCATCTAAATAGAGCAACAATGACTGGAAATGTTGGTCTCCAAAAATCCTCTCCATAAGACGCTGAAAGGTACCTGGCCCATTACATAACCCAAAAGCCATCCTATTAAACTGATAAAGGCCAAAAGGTGTACAAAACGCTGTTTTGTGTCTATCCTTTTCTGCCACAACCACTTGATTATAGCCACTAGCAAGGTCCAGGGTTGAAAACCACTGTGCACCACTTAAAGCATCCATAGACTCTTCAATTCTTGGAAGTGGGTATGCATCCTTTCGAGTTTTCCAATTCAACTGTCTATAATCAACACACATCCGCATGGCTCCGTTTTTTTTCTTTACTATTACCAAAGGTGAGGAGTATGGACTACTACTCTCACTAATAACTCCTCGCTCCAACAACTGTCTAATATGTGCTTTCACTTCCTCATATTGGCTAGGGGGAAGTCTTCTATATCGCTGTTTCACTGGAATTTCGTCCAACAGGGGTATCTCGTGCTGTATTACATCTGTACACCCAAGATCATCATCACTATACGCAAACACATCAGCATACTCCCTCAACAATGCCATTGCTTGCTGAGCCTGATCTTCAGACAAATGTAGGGTATCAAGCTTCGATAACTGATGGCCCAATTTGCTCCCATGTTGGTCCCCCACAGCTACCTCATGTGAACATACCGACACTTGCACCTCACCACAGGCTATCTCCTGGAAATTCACTGACTGCACGCCACCCGCAACAACTTCCCCTGCAACTAAACGTGCAATCCGTGTATGTGGCTGCAGATTACTATCCAAAGTACCAACATTAACAACTGGCACCATTAACTGCCCGCCCTCAACCCATACATAAGCAGAGGCAACAAATAGGTTGGCAGGTAATGCCCCTTCATCCACTTCCAACCCTTCTACCAATGCAGCATAACCTGTCGTAACAGTATTTTGAAAACCAGTTGCAGGAACCAGGCACATAGACCCTGCAGGTACCACCACCGCGGAAGCAGCCATCACTTTAACAAAGCCTTCCGACAGCTCACGACACTGTTTCAATGACTGGCTAATTTGACAGGGCAACAATCCACTACACTCCTTTATAACATTCATGCCCAATAGGCCCGGGACAAGTTCTCTCTTCAACTTAGTTACCGGATCTTCTGGATCTTTTACCACCAGAATTCCACACTGAGGAAGTACTTTTCCCATAATTTTAAGATCCATTTGCAGAAACCCTAAATATGGTATTGAGAGACCGTTTGCCGCCTTTAAGGTCAGCCAGCCACAATCTTTCAGTAGGTCCTCACCCTTCTCTGCAAAATGTTGCTTAAAAAAACTCTCTGTAATGATTGTTACCATTGAACCAGTATCTAACAAACAAGGGACCACAACACCACCCATTTCTACATCCAGGACTGGGGTTGGTCCCAGTAAGGTATTAAGCACTTCCTTAGAGGAACTAATAATATTCCCTGAGCCTATTTGCCGCCCTCCTGTAACTTGGCTCTGCGCTACAGGGGGCTGAAGTTTCCCTGTTGCTCCTGTACCTGCCCCACAACTCGTGCCTGTTCTGAAAGAGCTCCCTGATTATAACTCAAATCTAAATTAGTTGTTGCTACCCTGCATAACCTGGCAATATGTCCCACCCCCTGACATTTAAAACAAATAGGCCTGCCAGAGGAATCAAACCTGGGTTCCTGTCTTGCTCTCGCCATACGCCTACCTTTCTGCATTTGTAGAGCTTCTACCTTCACTGCAAGTCCTTCCAGTTTCTCCTCCTGTTTCTTTAACATATCCCTAAATTCTGAAACAAAGGAATCAACGTTAGGAGTACTACCAGTAGTCCCAGAACATCCAACTACCAACCCTCCTACGTCATATGCATGAGCGTTTTTACCACTGGATTGACCTTCTTCCCAAAACAATATTGCTTCCCTACGAAGGGAACTGAACTTAATTTCAAAATCCTGCCGAATCAACCTTTTCAGTTCCCTACGTAACGATGAATCCCTTACATTTTCTGCAAACTGATTTCTTACCGTTTGGTCACTACATAGCTCCACTCCCCCATTACACCTGTTAATATCCTCAGATAGAGACAATAGAGCATGTGAAAACTCTCGTAACCCTTCTCCTTCCTTCTGTTTCCTATCAAAAAACCTCTTTTGAGCAAGTGTTAATGAATAAGGCTGTCCATATGCTTCTTTTAATGTCTCTAGTATTAAGCTAGGACTACGCCTCACTTCAGCTGGACTGTGCCTAATTTCCTGCCTAGCCTCGCCTTCTAAATGGTCATAAAGAAAAGCGGCCTGCTCCTTTCCCCCATAACGTCTGAAATTAAATGAGTTATGTAATTCATCCACCCACTCATGCAATGTTATAGTACCGGGATGACCAGATAACATTATATTCTTCTTATCTTTAGGTACATATATCACTTCAATTTAAGTTACCAATTTACTTGGCACAGCAGATACAGCAGGAGATGATGGATATGTACTATGTGGGCTCCCATTTTTCCCAGATGAAGCATGTCCCTTGCCCGATACCTGGGCAGTCAGTAATTCATTTTGATTTCTCAATTCCTCCATCTCAGTCTTTCCTGCAAGGCCTTGAGCTCCTCTTCCAATTCTACCAGAGACATCTTGTACACTGGAGTTCTTCAAATGCCAGCACTGTCCCCTGATTCCCCACCACAGTCACTTTTATTTTCTGTCTATGTCACTGTTTTATCTACTCTGATTTAATTCTCACTCATATGCCTCCAAACCTTCATAATAGACCGGTTTGAAGATGCCAAAACTGTAAGACCTATCAGGTTCAGTATAGGAGGCAATTAAACCAGAACCAATATATTTATATTAAGTTAACAATTTATTTAATTACATATACAATTGCTAAAATACTGGCAGGGCCCAAAGCCAGGCCTGCCCCCCTAAAACCACTTACGTACAAAACCAACTAAAAGATACTATCCAGAGATACAAAACAGTGACATAGACCTAAGGAGATAATAAAAAACACAAAATAAATAAACAAAAGACAGTTAAACATTTAGCCAAACAGACAAAGGATCCAAACTACAAATACATTTAAATTCCAAAACAACATTCAACATACCCTAAGCCATAAGGAGTGTGTGTGTGTACACGGCAGCTTCTTGTGTGTGCGCTCCGCCACTTAAACAGCACACAGCACACCAAAACCTGTAAAATTACATTTAAATAAAATACATAAAGCACCAATCACCACAAGTACACTCCTACCTAATCTAGACAGAGCACGAACCCTTGAGATGCAACCACTGCGCTCCTTTAACGGCCATCAACCATCAACTTGAGTATGAAGTTCCCAAAACAAACGCCGGCTGACCAAGCTGACACGCATGCTGCTACTTCATGTGGGCAGCCATAAATCCAGTAATTCAGTAGTTGAATTCAGAGGTAAAGAAATCATATACAAAATTTCAGTGCGAAAACATATTCAGATGCACAATACGGATGCAAAAAAATTATATTAAAAAATTCATAGACAGATTTGCTTTCATAGTTATTCTTGTTAGTGTAATAATTTATGTACAACCCCAACTTCAATGAAGTTGAGACGTTGTGTAAAACAAATAAACAGAATACGAGGAGTCAAATGGCAATGTCAAAGGCAAATCCTTATTCAATAGAATACAATACAATGACAATACAATAATGTTCAAACTGATAAACATTATTGTTTTTGCTAATATTTATGTGATTGCAAGACATTCCAAAAGAGTTGGGTTGGGATGTTTATTACTGTTTTACATCATCCTTCCTTTAAACAACACATATTAAGCATTTGAGAATTAAGGACACTATGTTGAATCTTTGTTATTGAAAGTTCTTTCCCATATTTGCAAGCCAGTAGAAGAAATAAAATGAAGAAATAAAAGTAGGCAACACAGTATCAGCGAATAAGATTTAAGCTATAAGTGTTACCAAAAGACATAAGGGCAGCTCAGTGCCAGTTAGAGCATTGTCTGGATTTCTGGATCGATCCTGACATAGCCTAGGCCATCTTTAAGTAGAGCAACAATTCTTATCTTTTCAGAATCTTTTCAGGTCCTCAGAGTTCTTTGCCATAAAGTGTTATGTTGAATTTTCAGTTTAGACATTACTGGCTGAAAATCCAGAAAATGGCAATGTATAATTTTAAATAATTAATTTGCATTGTATTGCATGAAAAAGTGTTTGAAAAACAGGATTTAATATTTGGTACAGAAATATTTGTTTGCAATTACAGACCTTTCCTGTAGTGCTCGACCAAGTTAGCTACTCCTTAGTTGCCCTGACTATGTGTTTCGGGTCATTGTCATGCTGTAAGATCCAGCCACGACCCATCTTCAATGCTCTCACAGTGGGATGGAGGTTGTTTGCCAAAATCTTGTGATACTTGACCCCATCCCTCCAATACGGGTGCAGTCATCCTGTCGCCTTTGCA